>QMIH01001363.1:16305-26493 GCA_003987875.1 Clarias batrachus | reverse complement strand
GGTTGGATTAGCAGATACATCACTGTACATCGCTCCAAACAAACATCAGAAACTTAACATCTGTATACAGTTCCAGTTCCAGTCGTGCCACTTTTACATCATAATTCAGGTTTTTTATGTTTAAGTCTCCAATTCTGCCCCCTGTTGGTCACCTTTTTAATTTTTTTTTCCATTTTATAAAAAATGATGAATAAAAAATGAATTATATAAAAATGAAAAGCTGAGAGCATTAAAGCTCTTGTTTATAACAGAACAAACTGTGTGTGTGTTTTGAGAGAGAAAATGAAAGAAGCTTGCTTCCTGTTTTTGTCAAAATGTGGAATAAATGGATGAAAGACAAGTTTGTGATTTTGTGTGTGTGTGTGTGTGTGTGTGTGTGTGTGTGTGTGTGTGTGTGTGTGCGTGTGTGTGAGCTGTAATACTGTTTTGAGACATATTTTAGACCGAGTGTGAACACTGAAACCTCGAAATCCGTCGAGCGTGTTCACACAGCCGTCGCTTCCACTTGTAGATCCAGACTTGTTGCTATAGCAACCGGGCAGGAAATGCATTTCTGTGTCAACATTCCATTCAAACGTTTTTCCATCCAAAGTGTAATGATGTGGATGATAACAGTGTGAACTGTATGAGTACTTGCAGGGATTTTAGAAGAATCAAACCAGTTTTATATATTTTATGCAGAGCTTGCATGTGCACGCTTGTAAGAATGGGGGCGGGGCAGCTATCGGGTGTTTACACCTATCTCATCTACACCGAAAGAACAAAAAAGAAAATTAGGGAGGTATTCTGTGTGCTTTTAGTGACATGTACATATACAGAGGCTGTAGTAATAATTTATAGATGAATGGAGTCTTTACCAAATCAAAAGCTTTTGACCATGTGACAGTCAAAGTAAATGGAAATAGATGCAAATAGGTTTGGGGTGTGGTTATGCAACGTCTGGGGGCTACGGACACACAGGTACAGATAGTCACATGGGCTTATCTACTATTCAGATGCAAACTGAGTTGTGTAAAAATATTTAGGATAACATGTGTGTGTGTGTGTGTGTGTGATAGATTTGCTGATTAAAAGGTAATATATAAGTAACTTTTTTCACAACAATGCTCTATGATGTGTACAGTCAGAGAACAGAAAACCCCTGAACACTCATTAGTTTGTTAGACGTCAATCTTTAACCCTCAACACGATTCCCAGCACCGTCTCTACAGCGGACACCGAATCAGAACCAAGCTTCTGAAGGCAGATCGTCAACATCTGGCATTTAATGGCTGTGGACCGGGACCTCAGTATGACACGGGCATTTCTACAACCTGGGACCACCTGGTGTTTGTTTTGCCTTCATGGTGTTCCTGACGTTCATGCAGAAACAAAACCAGCTGAATTTATGAAGCAAATATTCTCTGCCTCATGTTTTCACATAGAAACTGACAGCCGTTTATGGATGGTGTTGATTGTTCCTCAGCAGGATCGACCGCCTGGGAATTCTACAAATGCTCAGTGACCCAGAAGACATCAAGGACCTCAAGCCCAGAAGACCTCAAGGACTGACCATCCATGACCAGAGGGTGTGCAGAACCCTGATGTCCTGAAGATCAAGGCTGCCAAAAGGTTCTGAAGTAGAGGTAACAAAAAAAACTTCTACAAGGAGAATTCTCTGGCTGTATAACTCCTGTAACCACTATTCTTTTGGGGGAAAATGTCCTTTTGGCCAGATGCTCCTCCTGAATATTGATGAAGGGTCAGTATGAGGAGCTTTCTGAAAGCACTGGACTGTGGATCATAGTAACACCAGCACACGGAATGTTGCACCTGAACTCCAGAAGCCTTCACGCTCATTCTCGTCATTCTCCTCTGTATGGACGAGGCTGGAATGTGCTGCTCTCCGAGGAGAAGCTCAGAAACGTTCCAGCGCTCTGAGAAAATGCGGTTTGGAAACGCGGTTAGGATTTACAGCTCTTCTCCTGTTTTGGTTTTTGCTCAGTTTGCCGCTGTGATGAAAAATGGGAGAAGTGGCGTTCAGATTTATTGTGGGTATCCCGATCGCGTTCTGGTGCCAACCTGCTACATAAATCAGCATAGGCCTAAAAGCATTCTGATGTTCTTGGCTGTTCTGAACCATTTGCAAAGATATACAAGATGGTGGTCCAGTCTTTATTTTGGTGGAGGCTCTCTGCATGAACGAGGAGCACCAGGCCAAAACCAATGGATGTAAAACAGAAATGTACTTACAGCAGGACATGGTACATGAACTTAACCCCTGGCAGTATTAGGGAGCATTCTTGTCTTTTAAATTTCACGACTGAAGATCTGTGCAGAAGAAAGCGATCAGGTGTCTTTGAACAATTATCAGAGCTGCCAAAGCTAAGGTGGCACTAAACAATTCTAAAACAGAAGCATCCTAAGTGTCTCCTGTGGAATATCTTAAGCAGTGAAGATAAAGAGCCGTACAGTATGTCCTTGGTGGAATATCAGAGTTTAATAAGCAGCTAGCTAAAATCCCAAAACTTAACTTCAGAACATTGCTGTTTGGGTTCCTCCTGTTCTGACAGCATTCTAGCCAGACCTACTGATCTGTACTCTCAGCTGTGTGTAGGGTTTCACCTGGGTTGAGTTTATTAACAAATATGACAAAGAAAAACACCGGATTTTATTCTGTAACATTAACAAAAGATAACTAAATAAAAACTATTTTGCTGAAATATGATGATATTTTCCTCAACATATAAACTTGGGGCAAACATTTCAGATAATTACTACTGGACACGGGTTAATGTGGACACATATTAGACTGGACATGGGATATACTGGACACTGGTCACGGGTTAACCTGAACACAGGATACATTGGACACTGGTTAAACTAGACACAGGATGGACTGGACACAAGGGATCGACAGGAAAGGGGATAGATTGCGCATGGCTGGACTGGACTACAGTGACTTGAAGCAGTTATTATGCAGTTATATGACTTCATTTTCTCCACCGGGGTCAATTGGTGAAAAAGTTTATAAGCTGTTGGGTACATCATCTGGACTCATTTTTCTTCTGCCACTTTTTGAAATAAAAGTTTATAAACAATCTCATCAAATTAGGTAAAAATAACAAAATCCAGTGTGCATTTTAAATAAATGACTAAAAACAAGGACATGTTTTTGCTTTTTCTGGTTCATCTGGTTTGTATTTGGCTGCATATCAGATTTCTTCTCCGTTCCCTCGTCCTCCTGTTCTTGTGTCTCTTACAGCTGGCTTTGTTTCAAATAGCCATAATGGATATCAGATCCAGTGTCTTTAGAGCTACAAAAAAACTGCCAAAATTTGTTCTGCACAAAAGCCCATGTCTCCTCGTGGAGGAAAAGCCATCAGTCTTAATAAAGTGGAGTTCTTCCTAAAGTGGAAAAGAGCTGTTTGGCTTCCAGCGTTTAGAGAAAATTAACATTTTCTTTATTTATATCTCAGCAGTCCATTCAAGTTATAATCTCGATTTCTTCATGACGGTAAAATGGAAAAAAAAATAACCTGTTTATTAATTACATAATTTCTTCTACTCACATTTAACATCTTGGTCAGTTTGTTGTTTTAATCTTACTTTGTATAATAATGAAAAAAGGTTTTGGTCTTTGTGGTATACCTCAGGTGTGAATTCCTAGACCGCTTACTTTTAGTCAATGTTTTTAAAATAAACTACTGCTACTGCTAGTCCTCCTTTTCTCTCACATTAAGACAAAAATTGTTTAGTCGGGTAAACTGAGCTGTTCTGTTCAACTACAAAATGAAACTAGATTTATCTGGTGGATAAAATAATGATAATAATCCCCAAATGAATCTAATGTAAATTTGCATCTTTAATGCAGTTTAAGTAGGTTTCAATCACAGTATGGCTTTATAATCTTTGATTTATAGTCATGGGTCTCTGCACACTCTGTACTTCTCACTGTAGTTCAATTTATTGAAACCAGATTTCACCTAAAAAAAATCACTCAACACTGAATGAATGCTTTAGGTACAGTAAAAAAAGAAATAAAAACCTTCTCCTTCTCATCATCATCATGTTTATCCTTGTCTAGAATATGTAAGGGTGCATTTATTTTTAATGCTCAAGTTTAATCGTAGCCATACCCATAAAACATAACCACTTCCCAGCATGCAATTGTAAATCTGAAATAAAAACATCTATAAATATAACAAAAATATAAACAAAAATGCATTCATAAAAAATATTATTATTATTATTATTATTATTATTATTATTATTATTATTATTATTATTATTATTATTATTATTATTATAGTTGTTGTTGTATTATTATAATAAGTTGTTGTCAAGAAGATTAGATTTGGCTTAGAAACTTAAACAGGACAGCCAAGGTATCTTAAAAAAAGAAATAATAATTAAATATTCTCTAGGGTGTGAGTGCAAAAGTTTGCACACCCTTAGCAAAGAAATGTGACGAAATAAAAACTCGTTCCTTCATTATAACAAATAACAAAAATGTAAGTTGCATAAGTTTAGATATTAAAAGAAAAATAAATTAAATACCACTTCAAAAGTTTGCACACCCCTTAATGATGTAAATATAAAAAATATTAATAATTATTATGATTTTAAAAAGATGATGTTGCTTTCTTATCTTGTTACAGGATGCAACCAAGTTTATTGTTTATTAGTTTATTTATTTTATTTTATGGATAAAAGACAACCTAGATGGACAGTTTTATTTTTATTTTTTTCATCAATTCATTTGTGAGGGGTGCAAACTTTTGCATAAGCTGGGTTCTAAGTGCACATTGTTTTTCTGAAGAAAATGTAACACTTGTGATAGAAATGTTTCTAAAGTAACAAGAACAAATCTCATCTTTACAAAACTAAACACGTTCTTGTGGTTAAATCTAAACACACTTCCATATTAAATGAATAGAATCCTTGTGTGTGTGTGTGTGTGTGGCTAATAATAACACACTTGGCGTAAACGTGTGATCAGGGAGCATCAGCATGGCAGCACAGTTTCATCCTCACTTCCTCCATCTTTTAAAGCCCATGAACAGGCTGCAGCCGTAGCACACGGTCACAAAGAAGGCAAATATCTGTAACAAACAAACAAACAAACACATGTCACGTTTACACACTCGGCAATCACACTAGTTTCATTTTAACAGGAAACATCTTGATCTTTAGTATTTAGCCTTAATTATACAACATGGTGGCAGCATCATGTTGTGGGGACCAGTGCTGGGGGACCTAACTTTTTAAAGTAACTAATTACATTACAAAATTACCGTCTTCAAAAAGTAATCTGTTACATTACAGTGTTACTTTCTGATAAAAGTAACTAGTTCGAGTACTTTTCCGTTGCAGAAAATGAAAACTCCTTTGTGCTTCCTCATGCATGTTGTTTTAGTCAAGACCTTTATAATTATTCTACCGTCATCACTCAGTGAAGTTTGGCCCAGAATCTGTTCACTACTACAGTAACACCCCGATCTCAGCTACGTGGTGTCGCGCGGTAGGCCGTAATTTTGGTTCATCATGATTCGGTTTTGTTCGGTTTTGGCACTGTTATTAGGTTTCCATCTTTCCACATGTCGGTCCTCACATAGTCAAACAGTACAGGTGAGATAGGGGTGTAACAGCAGGAATAACAGAGGGGTCGGGTTATCAGGGGCGGGGCTTGTAGGACGACTTCCTTTCACACACACACACTAATGGATTAGGAATGCCTGCTGTCTGGCTCACGGATTACATAAATTGTCTGAATAACCGATTACATTTTTGTAATCATAGTAGTAACTAAGTAACTGAGGACTTGAATGGCGGAGCGAATGCGTTAAATTACTTGCTACATCAAAAAAGTAATCCGAGTCCTCTAGCATGTTACACCCAACACTGGTGGGGACGCATTTCTTCAGCAGGGACAGGGAAGCTGGTGATGGGAAGATGGATGGAGCCAAATACAGGAAGAAAACCTGCTAGAATCTGCAAGAGACTTGAGACTGGGGTGGAGCTTCACCTTACAGCAGGACAACGACCCTAAACATACAGCCAAAGGCTACAGTGGAATCAAAGATCAAAGCATATTCAGGAACATATAAGAACATCAGTTCATATTTAAAATGACCGAGTTAAAGTCCAGACCGAAATCCAGCTGAGAATCTGTGGTAGGACTTGAACATTGATGTTCACAGATGCTTTTCATCCAGTCTGACTGAGCTTGAGCTATTTTACAAATAAGATTAACGGGCAAAACTTTTAATGTCTAGATGCGCCAAGCTGGTAGGGACACGCCCCAAAGACCTGCAGCTGTAATTTCAGTGAAAGGTGGATCTGCAAAGTATTGCCTCAGGGGCGTGAATACTAATGCACGCCACACTTTTCAGACATTTATTTGTAAAAGCTTTTGAACACCAATTATCATTTTCCTTTCTATAACGTGCTGCTTTGTGTTGGTCTAAACCGCGGGTTTGTATTTGTAACATGACTAATTGTGGAAAAGTTCAAGGGGTGTAAATACTTTTGCAAGGCACTGTGAATACAGTATGTGTCCCTGCATTTTTAATGAGGGTAAAAATGAAGGGAGGTTAAATGTTTAATTTATATATAACTTTATATACTTTGTTGTTAAACTGCCTGTCTCTCTCTCTCTCTCTCTCACACACACACACACACACACACACACACACACACACACAATGTAATGACCTTGTTAAAATTAAAAGAAAACAAAGAAACTGGTTCTGCTAACATTATGCTACGTTATCTTTAGTGTTGAGTAGCCGTAGGGTAAACACACGGTCACCATGGAGACGAAACGCCTACAGCACTGAAAACTCTCTCATTGTGTCAATGCATGCTGGCTAACAAAGTTTCACACTAATAAAAACATTCTTATTATTTATAGTATAAATATAATTTATTTATAGTATTTTATTATTTTATTTATATATACAATAATGTATTTATATATTTATATAGTATTTTATTTATAGTACTTTATTATTTATAGTATTGACTAAGCGTCTCAGAGTAGGAAATCGCTCCTAAGAGGCCAAAAATTCTCAGAGTGACGCAATTTTGGTCCTACCTTCAGGAGCTGGAGTAAGAGCAATTAATCAACATTCTTAACGTAGGAAACCACTCCTATCTCCACCCAAATGTAGGAGAGCTCCGGAGGTGTCCACACTGGTAAGGAGTAGCGAGACGGATCACATGATCACATGCGGTATTTAACTGGTTCATTAACACGCTGGTACGCTGGTATCTCTGGACTTGTGGGCATCATCCATGGCACACACGTTAAAATAAGCACTGACGAGGAAGCTTACAGTATGTGAACCAAAAACACAGTGAACAGTGACATCACCCTTTCCTAGACTCCTCGCTGAAGGTAAGAATAGGATGCTTCAAAAATACCTTTCACTGTTTTAATTTTAGTAGATTAACTTTGAGTGGGATTTGTATGGTGCGTTCACATCGAACGCGGCGAGAGCGTCAAAGAGGTCGGAAGTCATTCATTTTCGATGTGAGTGGCGAAGGCCGGCGAGAGCGGCGAAGGGAGTTGAAATCAGCTCAACTTTATGGTAATGAGCTRTGAYGCKGTTGAGCGGCAAYCAATTAAAAGGGAGGTCCTCCGCTTGAGCGGATTCCGCGGAATGCAGTCCTGTAACTTTTGTTCCGCTACATATGTTCCCAAGCGAAATAAAGGAGAGGTTGATTAGTGCGATAGCGGGTGTTTATTAATTATTAATGTTATTTTAATTAAAGACAAAGTCTAGTAAGTGATTCTAATGTTATAATAATAAAAAAATATATTAAATTAGACTAGCAATTCACACCATACGAATGGCTTATAATTTGTTTATTTCTACAATACAGTTCTTTCCGCTTTGCGGCTCGTTTAAATACAAGAAAGGCGTTCGGTCTACGTCAGGGCGGCGAAAGCAGGGCGGCGGGAGTGAAATTTGACGCTCTTGCCGCGTTTGGTGTGAACGCACCATTAGGTGTTATTCTGAGACGCTTAGTAAAGACGGGCCCAGGCTTTATTCTTTCTTTTTATTTCCAAATCTGATTTTTTAGATTTGAGGAGAATTTTCTTGTTCAATATAACAAATCTTTATGCTAAATAGATTGAATAAACATGAACTTTATCATGAATAAACCCGTTAATGTTGAAGAAACTATTGCTTAAAATTATATATGTATATAAATAAGACAAGAATAAACAAAAAAACGCAACACCTTTCCTCCATATCCTACTTTTTAATTTTTTTTTAAATCGCTGCCAATACAAACGAAGTTTTTAAGTTAATATTGATTTACGAATTTTATTAAATATATACACATTTTTCATGGAATTAGTTTATTTAGGTACGGAGGAAGTCCTTAATATTAATTTAAGAATTCAATAATAATAAAAAATTATAATAATGAAATCAAATTGAATAGTATGTACACGCTGGTGTTTTATAAAGACTAAGATTAGAGTTTTATGTTCACGCACACAGGTGACACGGAATAACGGTCATATTTCAGTTCTGAATGAAGGCATGGAGGCGGCGCGACTCACCGTAGCCACCACATTAATACTGTACTGTCGGAAGTCCATGAAGGTGATGATGTTAGTGCTGGGTTTGCGCACACACTGTGCTGTGCTGTTCACGTTCGGCCTTTGGGCCCCGGACGTCACCGCAGCTTCCAGCACAAACGCAGAGAAATAACAGAGCAGCGCGACGAAGTGGTACATCATGTCCTGGAATAAACAGAGCACCGAACACATGGAGGACAAAATGCAGTTATATTAAAGTAAATAAACTAAACTCAGAGGTTTATGATGCAGCTCATGATGAACAAAACATGAAATAATAACACAGGTGGATGCAGGAACTAGAACAGAAGCAGTGACAGGACCAGCAAAAACATGCATCTTACATAAAGAAACATATAATATACAATATACAGGAAAAACATTAAAAAAAAAAAAAAAAAACACTGCAAACTAATATAATCTAATTATAAACTAAAGGCATAAAAATCACAAGAGAGAGAAATCCTAATGTTCCTCTTCCTTCAGTTCATTATTTATTGTTCCTTATCGTAACTCCTGGTGTGTTATTGGTTAATCTGGAGGGAATTAACCAGCACTGATATGGACCTGCCCTTTGCACTGCGTTACACACAGCCTGAAGTCAATAAATGTGTTCATTAATAAAGCGTTTCTCATGAGTGAGGAATCGGAGCCAGGAGGTGCCACGCCCTGCAGACGCTGCCGCTACACCAGCATGAGGCTCGCGGCCAAGACGAGGGATTAAAGAGTCCTCCTGAAAGACGCTAATGACCTCTAACTGTAACTAACTGTAACTGTAACTAACTGTAACATAAACAGATTGTAGCTTTAACTAACTGTAACTGTAACTAACTGTAACTGTAACTAACTGTAACTTGAAATAACCGTAATTGAAACGAACTGCAACCTCTGATTAACTCTGGTGTTAATTAACTCTCGCTTTAACACTAACTGTGCTGATCTGTAACTGGAGTCCTAACTACAACTATGATTAGCTCTAACGTTAACTCTCGCTGTGACTAACTGTAACACACACACGCTGTAGCTTTAGCTGATGGTAACTGTACAGTACGTGTGATTGATGTTTATTGCTGTAAACCCTCACCATGAAGTTCCAGTCGGTGTTGACTCGGTCCGCGAGGCCGAGCAGGAAGAGGGAGAGGTAGGCTGTGGAGCAGCAGCACGCGGTGACGGACACGAACATGACCCAGCCCTGGAGCAGCGGCACGGGGACGTTCGAGGAGGCCACGAGGATCCAAACCAAACCCCCGAAGATCTGTGGAGCAGAACAGAACCGGCAGCTCTTATTACATTTAATAAACTGCTCCAAAACATGTTCCTAATAGAACACAGGCGTCTTATACACGGGGGATTCCTGCACGCGCAGCCTGGCGCAGCACCGAGTCTCTTTACATCACAGGAACAAGTGTTTCAACCCGCAACGAACAGCAGTCGGCCACCTCGAGCATGAACACTGCAGAGGCAGTGAGACGTGAAAATAAAGATTTACTGACGATTCCACTTCTGCTTTATGATTAAAAAGGAGTCACGCAGGTATCAGTCCATCAGTCACGCTCGAGCTGCTCTCTGTCTCTCTCTCTCTCTCTCTCTCTCTCTCTGTCTCTCTCTCT
>QMIH01001363.1:0-15193 GCA_003987875.1 Clarias batrachus | reverse complement strand
TCTGTCTCTCTCTGTGTCTCTCTGTCTCTGTCTCTCTCTGTCTCTCTTTGTCTCTCTCTGTCTCTGTCTCTTTCTCTCTCTCTCTGTCTCCCTCTGTCTCTCTCTCTGTCTCTCTCTCTGTCTCTGTCTCTCTCTGTCTCTGTCTCTTTCTCAGCTGTTCTTTTTAAAGCTGATGTGGTTCTGAGCTGAAATTCTTTAGGCCACAAATAATAATCCCACTTGGAGCGAGAAACGATGCTGATTACTTAAAGGTTCTTTACATCTTAAAGCTGAAGGAACACCGTCACAGTGTGCTGAGGAGTGTGTTCTTGGGCGGAGCTTTTTCACGTGTGTGCATCTGCATGTGTTTCAGGGAATGTGATGGCTCTGTACTGTGTCCTTTAAACTAACTATGTCCACAGATAAACAAACGTTGTTCTGACTTTAGCAATGTAAAGCCGTTCTCACACAGCAGTTTGTGTCCTGACGCCATGCTAACGCTGTGTGCGGCTAATCGCCTCGGGTGTGGAGACCAGCTAAAACAGTTTGTTTTGCGTTTAAACACTGGAAGTTGTACAGTATGAGGGCCGTGACTGTAACCGGAGAACTGCAGAGTCAGCGAAAAATATCTGATCTTCCAATTAGAGTTAATCCACTTTACACAGAACAGTAGACTTTACATCAGTCAGTGTGTTGTGTACATTCATTTAGACCTTTTTATTGCTTCATTTTATCGAGGATTTATATATTAAAAGTTTTTTTTTTTTTTTTTTTGAGTGCAAAAATGTTTTAACAAGTTTAACAACGTTTCATTCTGGTTCAGATGAATGCGTGTTTAGTGATTAGTATTTTTGATGATGTCATCATTTTATTTGCTTTTGTTTATTTCTGTTGTATAATCTCTGAGCTCATCGCAGTAACGATGATGAATGGTGATGTTGAGAGTCTAGTAACGAGTTTCTCATTTCAAATTCTAAAGGTTTTATTGGCTGGTGGCGATTAAACGGGGTCTGTTATACAAATCTGGCAACCTGTTATCATAAAACCAGTTACACTTTCACACAAATCCTGTACAGCTTATAAAGCTCAAAACAGGTCCGATAATCTCCGAGCCATTTAAACATTCTAGAAGAAGATTTCAGAAAAAACATAATCAGCAGAGAACCTCTCGCCGAGAACCTGCCGAGGAACCGCCAGGACTGTGTCTGTGTTTCCTGTAACTGGTGCAAACTTCAGATTATTACTCAGTACTTTCTTCTTAGGATCTCAACCTGTTTACCGTCAACCTCGTGGTCCTTCTTAGAAAATGATTTAATGTTTAAACAGCGTCAGGTCGCAGGTCTCACTTCATGCGCGCTACTGAGATTCTGACTGGTGTGATGTTCCTGGGTGGTGAACAGCTGAGTGTGTGTGTGTGTGTGTGTGTGTGTGTGTGTGTGTGTGTGTGTGTGTGTGTGTGTGTGTGTGTGTGTCAGGTTCCCTCTCTCTAACCCCCCTAGAAGAGAACACACACTTACAATCTCCATGCAGATCAGAGCTCCGGAGTAGGTCCGGATGACGTCCAGCCCCAGCGGCAGGGAGATGGTGGGCGCCGGGAACGAGGTGGCCGCTGGGTTCGTCTGTGCTTCTGCCATGGTTCTGCTGTGGAACACGAGAGCGAGTGAGGCAGCGAGTGAACGGCGGAGAGAGAGAGAGAGAGAGAGAGAGAGAGAGAGAGGTGGAAAAAAAATTCCACAAGTGTCACGTGATTTGCAAAACCGGTCCTGCAGGTGTGTGTGTGTGTGTGTCTCTGTGTGTCTCTGTGTGTAAAGCCACTCCTGTCGTCTGTCCTCAGTGTGGAATGCAGGAGAGGACAAAAAGGCGTCTCAGGTGAGAGCAGACAGCTGCCCTTCCTGCGGCCCGGCTTGAATTATTCAGGAGAAGCTCATTGTCTCTCTCTGAGCTTCATGTTCTTCATGTTCCTGCCGTTATCTCATCTCATCATAGCGTGTTAATGATTAACATGGAGCCTCAGACTGGAAACGCTCTCCGGTCAATATTGTGTTAAGACATTCGGAGGAGATAACGAGCGCTCGCAAGGTGCTGACGTGATGCTGAAGGACGCGTGCGTCAAAAAACTCCCACTGAATCAACTGCAGTAAATTCCAGTCTGAGTCCAACAGCAGGCCTTTATCCTGGGCGTGTCCTCACTTTATTTTTATTACATATCATTATTCATTTATATTTATATTTATGTATTAATGTGAGTGTGTGTGTGATGTGTTGGTTTCATCATCACTGCAGCGTAAACGCTTTTACAAATCACAGCCAGAGAGCCGAATTAATTATTACCCAAAATAAACTCACTGTGTCATTGAACTATTAACCCCACACACACACACACACACACACATGCACACACACACTATTTTCTAAATATATCACTTAAAAACATTGGTTTTAAACAGAGGATTTTTTTTAAAAAACTGTTTTTTTTTCAACGCCTACATTTAAAACTCGCTCATGAATATTAATCAGGAAACAAATGAGAAAAGCAGTAAAATAAATAAATATAGTCATTCTGTAAATCATTTAACGCCATCTTACTCTGACCTGCGTAAACACACGTGCATTACTACAATACATGACAGGATGAAAAAAATAATAATGATAATAATAATACTGTATAATATACATGTGTATAAATGTTATTAGATATTATCTTCAGGCTATGGAGGCGGAGTCAGGATGAGGTCATAAAGGCTGTATAACATGCAATAATAATAATTATAATAATAATAACAAACAAAAGTATGTAGTAATGATAATGATAATTACTTTTTTGTTTTTCACACCCAGGGAATGACGAGCCTTTATTGTGCAAATTTATGAAAACTAATTGGTTTAAAATGAAACATATTGGTGAATATAACATTATATAACTTTGTCTATGATTTGATGATGTCATGGTGACCTTTAGCCCTAATGACATTTACATGATTCGAGCGAAGTCACGTGTGTAGGACTTAGTCATAAGACTTTGTTGCTTCATCTATTTATTTGTTTTTATATACAGAGACAGATAAAAACATATACACTCACTTCAGGAAAAGAAAAATATTAAAATGTATATAATATAAATATAATATTAATAATATGACCATAGTATTACCACAAAAAATTCATAATGATCTGAAGAACCTCTGAAGAACCCTTTCTCCTCTTGAAGAACGGTTCTGCACTTAGATCTTGGAGAACTCACAGATGTAGAACTTCTCGTTGTCGCACTCGGCGCGGCTCAACGCTCCGTCAGACGCCACCTGTGCACACCTGCGGCCTGAAACCGTAGCATTCCCGCTGTGCTCGGGTTCTCCTCCAGTTCCAACTAGAACGTGAGTGAGACCTGCCTCGCTGATGTAGGAACCCAGGAGTGTGCTGATGTTCTTGTTGTCAGCCAGAGCCAGGGTTCCACCTCTCAGACTGCAGTTCAGCTGAGCATCACGGTGTTTACGCTCCTCCTTCACCAGCAGGTAAAACTTCTGCTCCGTCTCCTTGACGCCCAGGATCACTGAGGAGGAAGAAAAATACATTAGAAATACACCGGAGTGGTGCCAATACTATTGAGACAGAGAGAGAGAGAGAGAGAGAGAGAGAGAGAGAGAGAGAGATTTTATTTTTAAAACTCTGTCTAACAGATAAACATATTTAAAAAATGATATTTAAAAATATATGTTTTAAAAATTACATTCGTTTCTCCTTCAGATAATTTAATTCAAATGTTAAAATGGTGTTTAGTTTTTAATCTTGTTCTCTAAAACCGCTTCGTAAAACGAAAAGGTGCAAAAGTAAAGCAAATCACGAAGGGGCAAATACTTTTTCACAACACTATAAATAAATAAACTAACCTGTAGATTTCTGTATGTTTTTATAAATTCTAATATAAATCAGGTACAGTTACACACGTCTATATTTAATTAAACACAATGTTTACAGATTAGTGTCACGTTTACATCTGACACAAAAAATTATTATTAAATAAATTTTATTTTATCATCAAAAACTTTTGAAATAACTGCATTAATATAAAAAAACTTTATATGTGTGTAAATAAAACTAAGACTTAAATGTCAAACTCACACTTTGGTTTTTCTAAATAACTGCATATCAAGGTTTTATTTAACTCTAAATAAAAATGTTTTAATAACCAGCCAAAATTAAATATAAAAGAATTGCCAGAAATAAAACATTTTAGATTATTTACATTTCTAAATATGTGAGTTCAATAAAACAGTTAAAAAAAAAAAACTTTGGTTTTGTTTCAAATTTGCGGTTTTGTCACAGATCGGATCAAATCAGTAATTTGTACTGAAAATTTTTACACCAAATTATTACAATTTATAGAACTATTTTATTATATTATAATCAGATTTCTGGGAATTTTCCTGATATTTATAAAAGTTTATATATAGCAAGTCAATGT
This sequence comes from Clarias batrachus, assembly GCA_003987875.1. Lineage (NCBI taxonomy): Eukaryota > Metazoa > Chordata > Actinopteri > Siluriformes > Clariidae > Clarias > Clarias batrachus. The sequence goes on along the minus strand of QMIH01001363.1, from coordinate 10,755 downwards.
ATCGTTTTACATAGAATTATTAAATATATTCTTGAATGCTTTAAGCACAAATTACTCACTCACTCTTCGTCTATACCAATTAATCCTGTATTCTCCTGTAGGGCGGAGCCTATCCCAGGAGACTTAGAGCACAAGGCAGGGTACACTCTGGACAGGGTGCCATTCCATCACAGGGCACACACACACACACACACACACAAACACACACACACACACTACTGGCAATTTGGGAACACCAATTATCCTAACCTACATGTCTTTGGACTGTGGGAGGAAACTGGAGAACCCTGAGGAAACCCACCAAGCACGGGGAGAACATGCAAACTCCATGCACACAGAAACGGGAATCGAACCCGAACCCTGGAGGTGCAGGGCGACAGTGCTGACCACTACACCACCGCCTGCACAAATTACACAAATTAAATAAATAAATAAATAAATAAATAAATAAAGGAAGTTTCTTTGTTATTAAACTCGTACCAGTTTTCAGGAACTTTATGGCATTTCTCAGTTTGTTGGTGTTGATTTCCGTTTGCCCGATGTGTCTCCTGTACCTCCCGCAGTCACACGTAGAGCCTGAGGTTCACCCGAAACATTCGTGAGGTGCAAAATAAGATGCAAAATTTCAAAAGAAAACTAATCTAAAGAAATCTTTACTATTATTTGAGAACAACTATTAATTAGAAATGTCTTTTCATTATTATTATTCTTATTAAATAAGAATGTTGCTAGGTGAAAATATTCAAAGTTAGTACAAAAATCTTTCTTTTTGAAGTTGTTTTACTAGAAAAGTAAATATAGAAAGAATTGAAGAGTTCCTGAAATTTTAAAACATTACCGGTTTTCCCCTTCGACCCTGCGGATCCAGTGTTTCCTGTTTCTCCTGCTGCTCCTGTAAATCATATCCGGACTCGTTATTAAATCCCATACACACCCAAGGGCAAAAGTTTGTACACCCAACAGAAAATGAGGACGTCAGAGTGCAGTGTGTTTTGTCTTCATTGTTTCTTTTACTATGCAATTAAAACATTTGAATATAAACATTTCAACAATATCAGTCCGTTGTTTGTTTCTTTGTTTCTTGTTCTGGGTGTGATTGAGTTTGGAAATTCTGAAACATGTTTTGACTTTTGGCACTTTTCAAGCCTATTTTTTTGTTGTTAATTTAGCTTCTTGTAATTTATATGTGTTTGTAGATTAATTGAGAAACAATAAGTAAATCTAGCTTCATCCGGTTGGAGCAGAACTTTTGCAGTAAATGTTACATTGCGTGGATTTAACGAGCCTCGGAAGATGAACAGCGGTTTGGGATTGAAGGCTAATGAGAGTGCAGTGTGAGAGATGTCCAGCAGGGGGAAGCAGAGGACCAGAGCTGAGCTTTAAACACAGTAAACACTCCAAACATTACACAAGTGCTGGAAAGAAATAAAACATCCATATAATCCCTTCATGTTCATATAAATAATACATTTTATCAGATGAGACTGTAATTTCTAGTCCAAATTTTGCTACTCCAGTTTAGCTGCGAGGCTAACGTCGACCAGAAGATAACCTGACTAGCTTTACTTCAGTGCAAGACTCAATAAAGTCACAAACCAAATAAAGCCGATGAATTTATTAACAATAGAAAAAAATATATTATATTTAACTCATTTTAATTTTAATTCATTTTAATAACTGCAAGTATATTTAAGTTTATGTAGACATTTACAATTTACTTCATGCAGGCTAGTGAGGCTGTGCATGCTAGCTGCTCAGTGATCGTCTTGATCGAGCTTGATGTCTGGAATCAGAAAGATATTTATCAAAATCTCGATCATAAGAAATATGAGCTCGACTAGAAGGTGATGTTATCAGTTTACTCTGAAGCACAACAAGCAAGAGGCGAAGTTAAGAAATGCAAACCAGTGTTAATCGTACAGTGCTGTGCATAAGTATTCACCCCACGTTCAATACTTTGTTTGTTTGTTTGCGTTTCTATTCGTTGTCAGAGGTTCTGTCTATTACATTGTGATTTGTTGTTTGCAGAAATATCAGGGAAATGTTTCTCTACACTGATTTTCTACACACCCGTCTACAGCTGCTGTCTAATCACAAAGGAGGTGATTCACACTGGACAGGACGTTGTGTCTACTTGGACAAATAACAATATTATCCAATTAAGAGTGAAAAAGTGGCAGAAATTAAATCCAACAGCAGGTCTTTGTTCAGGGTCTCACTAATCCCTCTAGGTGATAATCAAGCGATAATCAGGTGCTAGCGCTCGGCTACAGGGGAGTGTTCCATCCAGGATGGTTTTCCTGATGAAGTTCCCCCTCTGGTGTGAATGCTCAGAAGAGTCAGTCGGTGGAGTATGTTAACAGAACAGGAAGTCTAGAGAGTCGTGATCATAATCCTTCCAACATGGCTGCTGGTTTCTCACCTGGCTCTCCAGCGGGTCCCGTTTTCCCACTTCTCCCAGCATCTCCTTTCTCTCCGTTCTCCCCCGGGACACCTGCAGCATGACAGAACCAGGACAAGAACTTTTTATACAGAAGAGCTAAAAGTCACAAAGCCTGGTTTGTTCATTGATTTGGGTCACACTTCGTATAAATCTGATGAAACATCGCGTTTGGAAGCATCAAAGATTTTCCCATCACTTTCAAGTTCTGTGTCTGGTTCTCCTGAAGAACAAATGCATTTAACTGCAAGATTGAGTCTAGAAAAATAATCACTCTGTTAGTTGATATTAATTAGGCTTGTAATTGATTTTTCTTTAATCATTTTTTGGACGTGGAGGGTTCTCATCTTCTGAAAACTTCTTCTTAACGTCTATTGAGAACATGTAGGTTGGAAGACATTTCCAGGGTTTCCTCTTATTAAGCCATACAAGCTGACTGTGTATCAGTAATACTCATGCAGTAAATTCAAGCACTTGTGTTCCTCCTAGGGTTCCTTGGATAGTGTACAGAACCTTTTGAAGAAAACTGTTTCTTCAAAGACACTTAGATATTTTGCTCTTTAAAATAAATAAATAAATAAACACAATTACAAACCTTGGATGTTTAAAGGTTCTAAGTGTTCTAATCCGACCCTTTAGTTCAGAGCACCCTTGTATGAAGGTACATTTTTATTTTGTCAAAGGTTGCTCAGCCGGTTCAAGCCTTCTTCTAGTTCTACCTTGAACCTCCTCCCTGATCAAGAAACACTTATTTCTCAGATCTACCTGGAACATTTAAGCGATTCCTGAAATGGAAACAACCTTTGTGAAAAGTGTAAGAACTCTTAATTATCCAAAGAACTCTTTGAAGAACCATTCTGATGTTTGTTTGTTTTTTTAAGTGGCCTTTGATCAGAACCTCACTTTCACTCAGAGGTGTTCTCCAGGGTTCTTTGGATAATCAGATGTTTGTACATTCTGTACATTCCTAAAAAGCTTTTTTTTTTATCATATTCAACATAAAACCTAAATGCGATGACTGACAGAACACATGAGCGTGAGAACATCCAGCTGTTTTACAACAAATGGTCTCTTAATGTTCGGAACATCTTCATCAAACATTTTCAGGTCTGAGTTCCTCAAGGAACGCCTCAGGGGAGAGAGATCAGTGTGGGTTCTTACACTCGGTCGGCTCCATCCTGTTCATCTGAAGAATTTCATACAGCAGAACCAACACTCTTTCTTTCTCTCGTCTCTGCGTCTCGTGTTTAGGTGTGAAAACTAAAAGTAAACAGAACTGGGCTCTAATTCCATTGTGGTTCTGAGTGAAAAAGCAGAGCAGCATTCTTCTTTCATCTTCAGACCATTCCCGGCATCTAACTCTCACTCTGTGTGTGTGTGTGTGTGTGTGTGTGTGTGTGTGTGTGTGTGTGTGTATGTGTGTGTGTGTGTGTGTGTGTGTGTTATTAACACGTCTGAGGCAACTTCCCTCAGGAGGAGACGTGGTTTGGCAGAACCTGAGTGCTATCCAGTTCGCGCCCATGCCCAAAAACACATCAAACACACACACACACACACACACAAACACACACACACACACACACACAAAGAACACCAGTGTGCAGCTCCATCTTTCCAGCTCCTGAGAAAAATGTTCCTGTAGCGCTCTGTAATCTTCATCCTGACCTTTTCATATCATCTGATGTATTTCACAGAATGTTTTCCTTGAAGGCTTCATCAGCTTCGACCCTTAAATGATGTGCTGTATGTATAACTCTACCAGATCAAGAGAGAACCTTTGGGTGTCTTATGAATTTATGCTTTCAATAAATTGTACATTTGTGAAAGAACTCTTGAAGAACCCAGTTGGTACATAAAAAAGGGTTCTTCAGTGGTTCTGTAAGGAGACACTGGGTAGTTAAGGGTTCTTAAAAACAGTATGTGCTAAAAGGGAAAACATTTTAAAGATTCCCTGAGTGCAAATACCACCACCTGCCAGGTAGTTTAGGTCTAACGAAACCATCCTGATCCTTGTGAACTTTTAGAACAGAACAGGTCTTTCAGAGATGTTGAAGATGTTGCCCACCAATGCCTTGGGAAACCCTCGTTACTAAGAGCAGGTCACAGGCTCTCGGCATGAGTAAAAAAAATAATGAGGGATCATCTGGAGTTATTACTCTGTTAACACAAAGAACCAAGTGTTCTTTAAAGACTGTTTGGATAAATAATGTGTCAGAGCTTCCAAAAAACGATTCTACCACGACCTCACTCTGACAGTCAGAACGTTTCAGTAGGTTCTGTATGTACCACGGTGTAATTGTAGTGACCTTGGAGCTCAGACTGTGGTGTAATTCCTCAACATCTCATCAGATCAGGTTCTCCAGATGAGTAATGAACGTGCTTTAAGATGATTGTTGTGCTTTAGGAGTCAGGACAGAATTACTGGGAGTTTGTGAGAATCAATTTTGCGTTCTTTAGTTCCTGTGTAATAAACCCTGTGTTGTACTCTGATGATGTCATACAGACCCGCGTGTCCCGGCGGTCCGGTTTTCCCTAGTCGTCCCTCATCTCCTGTATCGCCCATCTCGCCGGGATCTCCTGCAGAGAACAGCAGAAGAACATCTTATATCTGGAGCTGCTCATGCATGAGGATGTGACCACACACACACACACACACACACACACACACACAGTCTGTATTTCATTATCAGTGTTTATTAAAAGCACGCTGCGATGAAATTTTTGTCCTTTTTTCCTTCTACCTCGACATTCCCCGAAAAACCTACGAGCCGAGGAGTAAAATCGTTCCCGCGCGCCGGCATCCTGGTGAAACGGAACAGAAACTTTCACACGGTGGGTCGACTTTGGTGAGCGCCAGGCTATAAATGACGGAATGGTGCTGGAACTCAGGTTCCCTCAGCAGGGTTCCAGTTATATTGGCTTCAGTAGCCGAGTACCAGAGGAACATGTTACTGAGCCCGTTAAACCCAGCATCGGGATGTTTTATAGGGAAAAAAATGCAAGAGTATTGTTTTTACAAGCTCGGTTCTACAGTAGCACTAACCCGAATGCACTTTCACCACTCACGAAGGGGCTTTACGAGTTCTCCTGAAGCTTGAATACAGAAGCGATGAGGCCACTGATGGGAAGGTTTGGGTAATTTCAACTCAATTCCAGTTGCATTTATTCACCGCTGCTAAATATTCCAGGTGACTGGTAATAATAAAAATAAGAATAATTTTTAAAAATTGTAAAGTAATGGATTGCTGTAAGAAAAAAAAAAAAATTTAAACCTCATCATTTTACTGCTTAGATCCTCTGCTAAAACTTTTTTTTATTTCATGAAGAATAAACCACAGATCTTTTTTTTCTCCTCCAGGGTTCATTGGTTAACTTTTAAAATATTCATTAAGTTCTAGCCAACAGAATTTTTCAGCATTTAAAAAATGTATGCAAACAAGTGAGTACCTTTAGATCCGGGTAAAATGGTGTTGGAACAAACGTCCATGGAGAACACCGAAGAAACGTAAGGAATCAGGAACAAAATCAGTAAGAGAGTTTTCCTAAGGAACTCCGGTCCAGCCATGTCTGTGCAGCGCTACGCTCGAGTGAACTCGGTAGAACCTCGGCTCTGCTTGTGTTTACAAAAATCTTATCATATCACTGGCTAGCTGTCAAGCAACACTGTCCAGAGCCCACACGTTCCCCTCAGCTCTCCACTCGGAAAGCAGAGGCTGAAAATGTTCCTGACTTACATCATTAACTCATTACATCAAAAATCAGGTTCTGTCTGGGCTCCCTCTGGGTTCTGTCTGGGTTCTGAGCACTTCACTGGTGGAACCATTAAAATGTTTTTGGAGATAGAGAACTAAAAAGGAGAACTTAAAGAAGAACCCATTATGAGAACCTCAAAATCACAGTAGGAGAAATTGTTTCCATGTGCAGAACAATACAAAAAATTGGATTTCTATATGGCTTTAAGCCTGAGTTGCTGAGGTACTGAGCCAGAAAGATAACACTCCCTCAGAAGGAGGAACTCAACACACAGAGCCCATCCTCCGTCCTCCTCCTGTCCACTGTCTGGAAAATGTGGTTATCTAAAACCAAATGATCAGTGAGTTTCTGATCTCACCACAGCATGGTTTACTACCAGAACGTCTTCTAGAAGGAGAGGTCAGTAATTTAGGAAGAGAAACCCTTAGAGAACCTAAACGTGTACAAGACACCAATAGCCAAGTGTTAGTCTCCTTACAGGGTCTAGGTATTCAGAATTATTGTAAAAATGATAATCAATAATTTGGTGTTTTTGGTTGTTTAAGAGTTTTTAGCTTCCATGATGACCCTAAGTGACCCTAAGTGATGCAGTGGATGCAGTGGGACAAGGGTTGACTTGGTCCTTCTTAGTACACTCTTCGTTATTCACCACCCCTTAAAGAACACTTAGAGAATCCCAACCCCTAGTGGACAACAATCTGAAGGTTTTAGGGACTTGGGTAAGGTTGCTTCATCACTATGTCAATGGTTATATATGGGCTTTTTGGATAAATAAAGATACATCTGAGTACAGGGTCATGGGGCTCCTGGGGCTTATCCTATAAGACTTAGGCCGTATATGGGCAATTTGGGACACCATTTAGCCTAATCTGCATGAGACCTGGGGGAAACCTAAAAAGCACTTGGAGATCTCCATGCACACAGCGGTGGGGATCAAACCCGGACCCTAAAGGTGCAAGGCGACAGTGCTAACCGCTACGTCACTGTGCCGCCACCACGAACGATTTGGTTCTTTAAATAAACGTTCTTGGTGTCTTGAACAAGTTCGACTTCAGAAAAAGGCTTTCCCGCTGTACCGTGGTGCACCTCACTGGATTTGGATATGATCTAAAAGCAGCGCTCTCATGAAGGTCTACGTTATTCAACATTCCATCAGGAAATAAGTTCCTGCGCGGTTTAGACTTAAGGAGGACAGAAATACGGAGCATCTCCAATCAGAGAACCTCGCTGTGTTTAATCTTTTGACCATGAATAAATGACTCATATTTTTCATATTTTATTTTTGAACACCAGGGGGTTTTGCTCTCCGTTACAGCGAATCGCAGTTGTGCAGCTGGCTGTGATGTAATCTGACCTTTGACCCCTGAACAGTGCTCCAGCGCCAAGGATCTCTTGTATAACCGTGCCTGTTTGCTTGACCTCTGTGTTGTTTTTGAGGTTCCAGAGTGACGGGTCCTCGTGTGGTTTTGGCAGAGCCGAGCGTTCGTCCTGCTGCTCATCGATGTTAGACGTGGTCTCGTGCTAGTTCGGCGCAGGCGCGCGGAACACACACGGTGTATAAACGCTCTATAAATGCCATCGGTGCTGAGCCGGGCCTTGCTCATCTCCCCGGAGTTTTCGTTGTTGGAGTGGAACCCTCTCGCTCTTGCGGTCGTCTCCGCATGCAGCATGACTCTGACTTTGTTACAGCGAGGGCTAATTGTTTACATGTGGTTTGATGGCGGTCTTTTCATTTCGCCGGCGCTCGGGAGTGATTCACACTGCAGCCGCGAGGACATTTATAGGACTGGAAGTAATGTCACGCCGCAAATTGCTTGCAGAACATTGACTGGCTTTTACGAGAGATCTGAAAGATGGTGCGAGCGCAGGAGAGCCGCGCGGCGACGGCCAGGACGTAATCCGAGTTCCACTCCGCTCGTTTTGTGATCTCACCATCTGTGAAATGTTCTCATGTGACTGTGTGTTTATTGTGACTTCGAGAAAGGAGACGGCCCGATTGTTATTGTGGGAAAGTACGAGGCATGACTGAAGGGTTTTTGTGTCTTTGTGTTGTTCTGTCCATGTCACATCCAGAGAGAGAGAGAGAGAGAAATAGCTTAAAATACTCCGCGGCGCTCAGGCCAGATTGGATCGGGCGGTTCCTCATTAATCAGCTGATCGTCAGCACCGGCTTTACTCATCACCTCATTAGTGCTTTACTGATTCACCAGGCTGCTCCGTTTTACTCTCATACACTCATTCTGACCTTTTGACCTTTCCGATTGGTTTTTGTTTATTCTCTGAGAACTCGCATGGGTTAGGGTTAGGGTTAGGGTTAGGATCTCCTGTAGGTCTGTAAATAAACACTGACTGGAACCGTAAAGATTGTCGGTTTAAACAGTCTGTTTTTATGCTTTGAGGGTTTTTTTTCCGTGTTTTGACCTGACTGAACGTTTCTCCGTTTCCATTTCCTGCCTCAGCGCCATCCACCATTTACAGTTTTTGGCCCCGAAGCACTGGAGTCTGATGGATTAGCGAACACGTGATGGATCTTCTCTGCGTTCTCATCGTGTTCTATGAGAGAGAGAGACAGAGCTGAGGGAGAAATCAGGGCGGAGTCGCTCAGGGAACATGCACAGCTCTATGTTACACAAACACTAAGAAGGAAATCTGTGTTCTTATCTTCTCCACGAAAACCTGATGTGTGTGTGTGTGTGTGTGTGTGTGTGTGTGTGTGTGTGTGTGTGTCCAGGATTCCACTGAAAGCTGATGTTCCTACCTCTCCACACTTTGGCACATTAGTAACGTGCCGTTCTTCACTCGGAATTCTCGGAATCTTCTTCTCATGGAATTCCAAACCACCCGAGTGGGAACATCAGATTCCCAAGTTTCACCGCTTCCCGAAGGATTTAAATAAAATGTTTTAAGTTTAAAAAAAAAAAAAAAAAAAACACCTAATATTTTTGTTGTTTGTTTTTATTGAGGAAGTATTAGTAAACATGCCGAACCCTGACAGAATAACATCCGCATTAAAGGATAAAAAGATGGATATTGTGACAGACTAAACACAGGATGAGAAGAAATAGAAATCGCATGAAGTGTTTAGTCCGGGATTAGAACAAGGGCGTGCATGTTTATTAATCTTACATCGAATCTCCTGGAGGTTTCGGCTCGCGCTCTTCAGTCTGTTTAGAAACCGCCGTGAATTTAATCATAATTCATCATCAGCCGCTCAGAGATTCTTTTCATCACTGCTGTTATTTTAAGGAGTCTCGACAAGATATTTGTTGGGAAACGCCAGAATAACGCCTGAGAGCTTTTCCACACACAATCGCTCCGTTAGTTATTATCGTCTCCAGTGAAGCCTCCTTTAATCCAGACAGATTGATATAAAATCAAGGAATTACACTGAGGAGCGAGTGTTTGTTCAGTGAGTCATGTTTCTCACACTGCAGAGATCAGACACACGAGGACCTCGAGCTGCGTCTAATCAGAGTTAGGCCTCAGGATAGACGCCCATTATGACGGCTCATCCCTAGAAACACGGGATTTACAGGCGTGAGAGTGCAGACGGCGTGACTCACAATGCGCTGGAGTCCAGCGTCCGGACGAGTCGAAACTCTGACGCCGGTTTCGATTCGTTCCTTTAATTCCAGGAGATTGAGCTTTGAGTCCGAGTTCAGTGATCTGAGGATCTGTAAATTCGACTGAAAGTGACCTCTGGAGCTCTGAGAAGTCGAACTGAGCGCATCATAAAAAAAAAACATCTAAAAACGTCCACAATTAGAGATGACTTAATTAAGTTCCTGGATTCGCTTTGTCACGACTCCATTGTCATGGAAGGCAGTGAAAGCGCGTTGTCGGGAATCTATTGTCAGAGAAAGTGCTGTTTTTTTCTCCCGAGGATCGGTCATTGTGGCCAAATGAATTAAAAATGAAACTCCCCGCCTACTATAGAGCATTGTGAAACTGGTTTCCCGCTTGTTCCGTGTCTTCGGCAGCGCAGGACTTTTTTATGGGCCGTGAATCGCCTGTGCCGCATTCCATCTTCCGTGGCAGCTCATCAGCGTGTGGAGCTCGGGACACGGGACAGGAACTATAAATACCAGGACTAACAGGCTCGATCTTGAAGCCCTCGGTGCATTTCAGAAGGAAAATATTAGTACAGTGATTCGCTCCCGGTTTCTCATCAGATTTATGGCTCGTATTGTAATCTGATAATTACACGCACAGTTTGGTACAGATATTCTTCTCTCACTTTCACTGGGCTTTGAGATACGGGGCCCCGGGGCCACAGGCGGACTTTCGTGCGTTCTCCTGATGAAATAAATCACCGGCAAAACTCACTTGGCTCCGTTTCCACAGGGCTTGGAGCGAGCCATGTTGCTTTAGGCAGGCCCGGGCCGGAGGAGTGAGAGGCAAACTGTGTGAAACCATACCTTACGTGCGGTTACAGGGGCCGTGTGAGTTATGAGATGGTCCGGTGACATAGACAGGCTCGGAAATGACCCAGTTTTTTTTTTTGTTTTTTTTATCCCGGGATTTCAGAGCATGCGGTTTTCCTCAAGCAACTGGGTCAGGAA
>QMIH01001362.1:130452-143136 GCA_003987875.1 Clarias batrachus | reverse complement strand
TGTCGCTGCAAAAATGACTGAAAGAGAAATCTTTGAATAATGCGAACCCTGCAGTGTTATTTCCTCGGGATGGTCTCCACGGCGACTCGGTGACTGAGACTACACGCAGCACGAGCGGGTTTCCTTGTCAGGTTTCTTTTCCCCCTGTAGTGTTTTACATTTGTTTATAGCATGTACTGTATGTGAATATGAGGTGATGCTCTGTAGCTCTTCATGGTACATTAATTCAGCCTGCAAGAACAGGCTGTTTTCGCTCTGGTTTATTTTTAACAGGTTTTCATGGAAAAAAAATGTGGGTGAAGTAATGTAGTTGCTGATGAGGATAAAAACTCCCTTCATTTCTCTATATTGTATAATCCCCTGCTAATGTACTAATGCACTTATCGCAGCGTTTCACTAGTTCTTGGATACCATCAAGATATAAAAGTACCCCAGTGCACGAAGATATGATCGGACTGCCTGCTGCATGTCTGAAACGCCGGCCTCCCAGGAACTCCTATAATCGCCCAAACATGTGCAAATGGCTTGGTGAATGATTGTGTGCACAGTTCCTATAGACAGATGCGACAAGTTACTACGTATTTGGCAGACGCCCTTATCCAGAGCGACGTACGTTTTTATCCCATTATATATCTGAGCAGTTGAGGGTTAGGGGCCTTGATCAAGGGCCAACAGGGGCAACTTGGTGGTTGTGGGATTTGAACCCAAGACCTTCCGAACCATAGTCCAATGCCTTAACCACTGAACTACCCCTGATTTTTAAGGATCGGGTGTTCTACTCGCTGAACACCTTCTACATGGGAACAACAGCAGTCACCGTTATTGTGCTTGTGCTTGAAGTCTTCCGTAAATGTCAATCAATTCTAAATGACTAAATGTCAACCCAGAGTAATCGGTTTCAGGAATGCTGGATTTTAATCAGTTAAACTGCACATTTAGGGGAACAGCTTCACTTGGCTCCTTTCAACAGAAAGCGCAGCAGCGCAGTCCTGCATCCTGGAGTGACAGACCGCAKGGCGTTCTCACAAACTCATTCACTTTTGTACTTTCCATTCATTTCTGTTCCCATGCCCCTTTCATTTATCTTTCAGACATGCAAGAACAAGAAAAACAAATGAAGAAAGTTACACTAAAAGAATAAAAAAAATTTCATGATTGAAAGTATCCATCCATCCATTCATCATGTACTTACTGTACACCACTTATCCTGTGTAAGATCTGGGCCTGGAGCCTGCCCCGTTGACCTCATCAGCCCACCGCAGGCTGTAAAGCACACACACTCACACACCTAATCATACACTATACACAATTTGGAAACGTAAATGAGCCTAGTGTTCCTGGCTTTGGACKACTGAGGAAACTGGAGTAGCCAGAGGAAACACACCAAGCATGTGGAGAACATCTCCTGCATAATTTCATAATTCATAATGAAATTAATGTCAGCTGTCTTTCTGACCATATATATGAAGCTGTAGTAGTTCGGCTGCTTGTGACAAACTCCTTTAACTTAAACAACTTATAATTAGTGAAGAAAGAAACCATCAACCATAATTACCTATTTGTCTTATTTGAGCACATTTATTCTGGGAATAATGTTTTCAGTATAATGCATGGCAAAAAAAAAACACAAAAAAAAAAAATACAAAAACCTTAACATTTCTAAATGCACACAATTTTTTAATTTAACAAAAAAGGACATTGCTAATAGGAAAAAAAAAATGTTTGCTATATACTGTATGCACAGATTTTTCCACCGCTGCCTTACAACACCAGCGTTCTGAGTAACACTACCGAAATGCAGCATTTACTGTAAAACCACGTTACAGGGTCTAAGAAGTGAGAGGAAGATTGGGACACAGCCACGGTGAGTACAGCAGCAGCAGCAGAAGCTTCTGACAGATTTAATACTCATTTATTCCCTGCAGGCCTCCTCACTTCCCTCTGATTAAAAGCTGTTGCAGTTCACTTACCGCTGACCTGCTCCACCATTAGWACAGGCCCCAAACTGCTTACACCACGCACACACCACCTGAACATCATATATAGAAGATCAAGTCGAGTAACTTAATTACACACCAGAGTGCCCTGCAAGCTAATTAGTCTAAACGCTNACAGGGATTAAGTGACGATTGATGAAAGGAACACCCGGGCCTAGACACATGGACACACACACACATATGCATGCACGCACATACTGTACACATACACAACAACATGTTCGCCTTTACTAGGCGGACCAGACAATCCCAAACGGTAATAACCATTAACTCATACAAATCTATCTAAGAGTATGAGCAGAAAATGGGAAAAGTTGCTTTCTGGCAAAACTGAAGTTCACTGGATGCCTGGGACCACCTCCTTCAAACCAGTTGTTTTGGAAATGCAACATGTTCTGCCTTTTGAAATTTGACATATCATTGCTTCCTAATGATTTGTGTCAGGGTGGTGGGTGTGGGAGGGGAGAGGGTTTCTGTGGTTACTTGTCTCAGTGTTTCTTTGGTTGGCTTCTGTTGTAAATGTAGCTACTGTAGGTGTCTCATGTTACTGGGTGTTGAAAATCTTCATGTTCCTTGTCTGGTACCCATGACTCATATCATCGATTTTTTTTTTTTTTTTCCATTTATTTTTTGACAGTTAGTTGTGTTGCTACAGTAAGAGTAAACTCTAATTCGGCGCACATACTGTACAATACAACACCCATGACACGTCAACTGTCAGTCAAGATGTATAATATTAGTATTTAGAATATAATTGATGTGCACTGATTTACACAACGGAGGCTCTAAAGATAGTAATTAGTGCCTTGCATTAAATAATCATTGAGGAAAGACCTGGTCATATTGTCATGCATTAAGCATATTAATATGACATTTAAAGTTAACCTCTCCAACATTCAAGCAATGCCAGAATACACACACACACACATTTTACATATAGACAAGCCGTTCCCATAGCAACACCACTGGAAAGTCCTCGAATGTACTCCGGGTTGAGGTTTTATAGGATGAGAGGGTGGGAAAGGGGAAAATAAAAAGATTAGGAAATTAATCGATTGTAGTAAATCTCATCTCAACTGGCTGATTAAAATCCACTTTATGGAGTAATGCGCATGTTTTATGCAGACTAAGAGTTAATGCTCTTAATCAGATGCTGTGAATGGCAACTCCTGGGCATTTGCAATGGACTGCTGAAACGCTTAAGCCAGCAGTAATGGCAGTTTATGTCAATGTGCAAGATGCTTCACTGTGAAGCAGGGAGAGTCGCGTAAAGCACAGGAAATGAAGAGAGGAGGGAAAACACGCAGTAAACGAACATTCTCATCTTGCACCAGAGACAGTGCGACAGTTACTGTTAAAGTCCAATTAAATGAAATGAGTTTTCACTAAGACGACGGCTAATAACTAAACAAAGAACAGCATTTACTAAAAGTGTCACTGCTACATTAGCTGCATGAGCTTTCACCACATGAATAAAGCTGACTTTGGAAAATTTTAAAGGAATTTTTTGGAATCAAGGATTCACTCCCAATCACTCCGCTTATCTTATGATAATAATCATGTGTAAGCTACAGTTAAAATTCAAATACAATCCCACGGTTAATGTTCCATACAAACATGCAGATCAGGTACATTTAGTGCATGATAGCGCTCAAACATCCAGCGTCCCTAGTTTTTAGTTATCCTATACAGTATCTAAAGGTGTACTGTGTATATAAGTGTTGATGACATGACTGAATACATATTTGAGCTTTGTGGTAAAATCAAGCACGGAAATATGCTTGGGATCTAAAGGGACGTAAGAGGGATTAGCATTAACATTGATTGAGGTTGCCTGTGGAATTGGGTTAAACTGGTGACAGGATCATGAGTACCCACGGCGTACCCAAAGGTACCAGAACACCCAGTGAACCGCAGCCTGATACGCACGCGGCCCGGCATGAAGAGTGCCCAAGACCACCGACCCGGCCTACAAACTCCCCAGGTCCCAATCCAATTTTACCACAGAGGACAAACCCACAACCCACAGCACCCAAAGGACATGCTGCTAGAGGCCCTGCGGAGACACCGAGGGGCCACTGAGGGGCCAGAGCTGTCCCAATGGCACAGGAGGTACCTACACAGTATTGGGCATAATGTTTTACATTGTAATATTATGGCCGTTCTGTTTAGATTGAGATAAAGGGATTTATTATGGGTGAGAGTACATCCAGGTCAGTGTTAGTGATGGGTCGTTCATGAACGATTCGTTCTTTTTGAAATCTTTAACATGACTCAGAAAAACGAGCAGAGTGATTCGCCCATTTTCTACTGGGCGGGCATGCACAAATTATCGCAAAACCTACGTAGGATATGTACAAGGAACAGAATTAAATGGTTCTCCATTAATCTTTCAAGTCCGAGTCGTTCGTTCATTTGTCACGTGACGCCCATAGACGCTATGAAGTGCAATAGATTCAAAMGAACGAATGACTCCGACTAGAAGATATGGTGAGCTGCTCATTCTGTTTATAATATGTCCTTACCTGCATTGTAATACTTTCATTACTAGAACTGTAGCCAAAATGTGTGTATGTAGACGTGTTGGGGGTCTGTTTATTAAAAATGTAACTTTTTTTTTTTTCTGGTCAAAAGACTGAAATGAAGTAAATGACTCAAAAAACGATTTGATTCAAAGTACTGAGTCACTAAAATGATTCAAACTTCCCATCACTAGTCAGTGTAAGAAGAGTAATTGCTAGCAACTGCTAAACAGATATAGACCCTTTTGTTTGGGCTAACAAATCCCACCTCCTGTGTTATGATTGGTTATAAGAATTCAGTCTCATCTGTAATTGGTTAAAAAACTAGATTGTAGGTGGGACTTAAATGGTTGTGTTTTTAGCACAGCTCAGTACAATACATGTTCCTTATTTAATCTCARTGTCAGTCTGAACTATATTTAAGAACAATTACGYAACATTTAAYTACACAATTAAGTGATTTATAGATAATAATTATAATAATAACAAGAACAACAATAATGAAGTCTATTTTTAAATGATTTCAAAACTATTAGCAAGCTTCTGTTAGCAGCTTCTGTAAGGTGAAGAAATCCCGCCTTCTGTTTTATGATTGGTTTCTTAGAAGAGTTCAGTCAGGTCTGTGATTGGTTAGAAACCTAGAACACAAAGGCTGGACTAAAGTCACGTGTTTTTAGCATCGTTTTGCAAAGTTTAGCTAACGCTTTACAATGAACAGTTATTCATTATTAAATCTCAGTATGTAGATCTAGAACACAATCATGTATCTCTTTTTTATTTTTTAAAGAAGATTGTTGTTAATGAAGAGGATTGTTTTGCTCCTGTAGTTAAATCCTTGTGTATTGATTGATGAACGACCCGAATAATTTTTTTCTCCTCTTATATGTTTTTTTTTTTCTTTCTTTTTTTTTCTTTCATATCCCTTTAGGGGCTCCATAGGAATGCGATGTGTAGCATACAAAAATAATAGTAAAAAAAAAACATCTCAAGCTTTTTAAGCATTGATAAGGAGACATTATATACAGTATATCTCCTGACACTGGACCTCGTGTCAGGTGTGTCAGTGTCWGGTCTGCGTTATTCATGAACAGCCATCATGCAGACGGCGTTTACATGAGACTGAGCGTTCTGACAGTGACGGCTCTTTACTGTCAAGTTCTCACGAATCAATCCCCCTCAACGTGACAGACTGCACGGACATTTCAGTGACATGCTGTTAGATGTTTGACTTGACAGCTGAGTGAAACATCCTTAGATAAATGGATTAAAAGACAAACGTGAATGCCCTGAAGATCTTTCTGTCCTTCGCACCCGCGCACACAAACATTTCGAGGCGCCTTTATTTAATAAAGTCTGTCTCCAAGACAACACGACTGAGTCTTAGTAAACGGTAGGGAATAAATGTGCAATGCTGAATGGTTCTGTTGAAAATATTTCTGGTAATATATGTGTGTGCTGACCTCACCTGAACGCTGTATCGTAAAAGGAAACGACTGTGTAATTACTGTACATTCGGTGTAATTGTCCATCTATGGACATTAAGCAGAAATATTTAATCAGCTCACTAAATCGTAATGCTTTTTCTTTCAGAACATATTTGTTCTTGTCTAGCACAGAGCAAGTCCACAAAGAATCTCTGCACAGTAGCAAAAAATTGACCATCACCCTGTAATTTGCATTTCTATCCTCAGTATTCACCAGACAAGCCTACACATGTGGTTCGATTAATTCCTGCTCCGTGACTATCTCCTGACATAGTGTTCTGAGCGAGCGAATGCGTCTCAACAAAAGCGGGGATTAAACGACTTATGGTGAAGAAGAATCGTCTCCCTGTGTCCAAGCCTGGCTGCTTATTAAGCCGCACGCTCACCGCGGATCAGAGATAATATCAGACTCTTGAACTTTTCCACAGACAAAATGGAACCCAGATTATAAAACACAAACCATTAGAATCATGGGAGAAAAACAAGACATGCGTAGCCTCTCGGGATGGAGAGGCCCGCTGGATGTCGCAGCAGTCCGTGGATATTTCGTAGATTTTATTCGAGGGCTATTCTGAATTCGAATGGCCCAGATTTCATCACCTACTCTTCAAAAAGAAAAAAAGAAAAAAGAAAAGAAAAGTTTCAACACCATTGATCAACCACGACTCATCAATATTCATGAGACCTTCAGCACGACCCGTTTCATCACGCTCCATCACGGTCGGCCAGGTTTCTAATTAAAAGTCATAATGCATTCCTATTACTGCTTTTATATCAAGAGTGGACCGGCAACATCAATGACGGAAGTTTAGTGAAGTCTCTCAAATGGATTTTTGGACAACTTCGAACGTCACTTAAATTACTGCGCATAAGGCTTTAAAACATTGCAAAGATGAGTTTGTAGATAATGAAATATACAATCATACGGTTTTTACCAAGTAATAAGAGCACACACAAAAAAAACACTCACAATATGATATATAATGAAATGCTTTTTGCATCTGTCTCCACCAAAAAAAAGAAGAATATATTTTAGTAATAAAATTTACACTTTGAAAAAATGTTTTAATTAATTCATTATTTTTTTTCTTATTATTATTATTATTAATTTGTTTCAAAAGGCAAAGAAAAAACATTAGAAATAAAGACATAAAAATYAGAGASAATCAGAGGCATGATAATGAGAGAGACAGTGCGGGAAAGTCGAAGAAGTAGGGGTACAGTAGGGAAGGTACAGTAGGAGTTCAAATATTTAGGGTCAACTGTCCAGAGCAATGGGGAGTGTGGTAAAGAAGTGAAGAAAAGTATGCAGGCAGGGTGGAATGGATGGAAATGAGAAGCAGGAGTGATCAGTGACAGAAAGCCATCCAAAAGAATGAAAGGGAAAGTTTACAGGACGGCAGCCAGACCAGCAATGTTGTACGGTTTGGAGACGCTGCTGCTGACTAAATGACCGGACGCAGACTTGGAGGCGGCTTATCATAATGGAGCTGAAGATGCTGCGGGTTTGCTCCGGGAGTGACAAGAATGGACAAAATTAGGAATGAGTAGATTAGAGGGACGGTGCAGGGAGGACGGTTTGGGGGACATATTTAGAGCGGTCAGATTGAGACGGTTTGGACATGTGCAGAGGAGGGTTGAGGGGTATATCGGAAGGAGAATGTTAGAGATGGAGCTGCCAGGCAGGAGGAAGAGAAGAGGAAGACCCAAGAGGAGGTTTATGGATGTGGTGAGGGAGGGACACAGGAAGATGTGGTAGACGGAGTTAGATGATGGTTCGACCCCTAAAGGGAGCAGCTGAAAGATGAAGAAGATAAACGTTGAAATAATGCACATAAACAAAGCCATAATTATTTTAATCTTTCGCTTATTTCATTCATTATATCATCACTAGTTTATTCCATGACTCAGACCTCAAGGTAATTTAAACAGAAATCTTTTGTTGTACTGTACATAACTCATAGGACTTACTGACTCATAAGAAATGCCTTTGATGTTCGAGTTACATCTAATATTACACATAAATTCTTTACCGATATGCGAACACTACAAATAGATCGAACATAGAATCCAGTATCTAGCCCCGAGCTTTGTATGCAGACTGGAACAGTATAATCGGTGTTAATAAGGCAGCAGTGTGAGGACGGTTCTGGATGCCGAATTCAGAGCTCACCGCTCCTGTAAGAACGAGTCGGACCTCTAGAGGACGCCTCTGGGCTCCATTCCAAAGCCAACGCCACACTCTATAATGCTGCTGTGCAATAGCAACGGCCCCATGACCTACAACTGATCTAATTAAAATATACACATAGCAAGCTTCAATTACTGCTGGCATGCTGGATCCAAGCCACGGTCAGATTTTCTGCACGTCAAACACAATCGCTGAAATGAAATGAAACCGCAAGACAGGTGGAATAACAGTTAGGAATCGGCCAATAATAAGAGCGAGAGAGAGATAGAAAGATATAAGATCTATATGTATAGAGAGAAAGAGATCACAGGCAAAGCAAATTTGGGAACGCCAATTAGCCTAATGTGCATGTCTTTGGACTGTGGGAGGAAACCGGAGTACCTGGAGGAAAACCACCAATCACAGGGAGAACATGCACACTCCAAGCACGCAGATTAGAGACGGGAATCGAACCCAGACCCTGGTGGTGCAAGGCGACAGTGCTAACCATTAAGCCATCGTGCCGCCTTCTTAACGCCTTTTTTTAAATCTCTCGTGAGAATATGTACCGCATCCATTTGTTTAATGGCTACTTGCTACTTGCTTAAATTGGTGGGAAAATGTGTTTGTTCTTGTATATCTCAGCCCGGCCATATCAAACTCAAACACTACTAATTTATGACTTCCGAAAAAGCTACAAAATAAGAGGAAGAATGTGAAGGTGTAAACAGAGCAAAAAGTGCAGTATTTCAATAAGCAGCATTTAAAGATAGTCAGTTTTGCATTTGGAAAATACCCATCATCCCAAACAGCACAGTACTGTAATAAATATCGTGCTTTAGGACACCGTTATTGTCATTATAGCCAATAATAAATAATACAGGATCTCATGTAGGCCATGGAAAAGCTATAGCTAAGGAAAAGCTAATTATGACAAGACTTGGAGATGGGATTACGTGTACAGGATTGAATTAGCGTTAAGGTGACCTTAAAGACCTCCTCATGCATTCTGTTCTGCGTCCATATCACGAGCTCAGTCTAAAGACTCGATGACGACGACGACGATGATGGCTGTAATCTGTCTTAGCTTCCTCTTGAAGCGCTCCATTAAACTTAAATCACATCTTAATGCCTCCTCCAGTGGCTATTGATTTTGTCCTCAGGTATAGTTTACTTAATGCCTTAGCTATCAAAACTCTACAGGGTCTGTTTAATCTGTACTCGATGGAGCAAAGCGAAAAGAGGAAATGTTGGGAGGGGAATCTAAAATGTGTGTAATAAAAGTTCTGGTTAGCATAAATCCCGGGGTACTATGTAATTGAGTAGTGTATCATTTCTATGGGTACAGCGGTCTCTCTAGTAAAAGCGTGAAGAATTATTATTTACAATATGCTGCTAAAAAATAAATAAATAAATAAATAAATAAAAACGCAACACTCTGAGCTACCATTACGGCAAATCTGAGCATTACACGTTTTAAAATGTTGGCTTTTGTGTTAAGCCCCGAGTAAAAAATGTAAGACATGCTATTATATACCCGGACTATATCTTCGTCAAGTCATTCAAATTCGGATGAGGATGAATGTTACAACAATAAAAGCCTTTAAAATGCAGAGCTGCATCTGAAGCATCTTATCGTTACATTGCTGCAACACAGGGACCTCCTGATGCTCGYGCAACCTTACAGCAATTATCTGTTAGACAGAGAGTAAAGGTGTCACAATACACGATGCACCCATGATGCATAATATGATGAGGAGTGCCATATAAATATGTGATACCACTTATCCCAGAGTCTCACAAGCGCTTGAATACCATCAAGGTAGGCGTGTATAAAACACTGGCCTCCCAGGAACTCCTTTAAAAGTTTAAAAGTCCAAACATTTGGAAATGGCTTCAGGGATGTATGTAATAATCAGACTTGGATATAGATGTGTGCAGTTTTATAGGTTAAAAAAAAAAAAAAGATGGATTTTTTTTTTTAAACTTAGTGTGCTTGAGAATATGCCAGAATTCTACTGGTAACTTCATCACTCTTGCTCCTTTCAATTTTCATGCAAAACCCAGATTTTTTTTTTTTCATCTGAAAACTGATGTCATGTTATACTGTATGTTGCTTTCTTTACAGGCATGCAAATATTCTTCTGTGATATTTATTTATTATTTTAATGTATTTTAAGGTATGTTTGGAAACAATTAATGGTTTTGCACATAATTGTTAAGTTTTAAAAGAAGAAGAAGTTGCATGTCTGATATGAGTTTTAACCTCAGAGAAGAAGAGTTATTGCTTGTTGCACATTGATACACTTATTGGTCTGGGCCCGATCGACCGGGAGAGGCAAAGACACACACGCAGACGTGATGTCTGAAGATCTTCTCAGCAAAGAGAGCACATTTAAAGAGGTGCTGCGTCCCGCACATCAAAAGAACCCGTCACTAACCTGTCAGTCATAGAGAGACCCGGAGASAGACGGCAGAGAGGAAATACATTTGCATTCTCCCGATTAAACAACAGGGTTCTAGCAGACAAGATCCATTTAGATGTACACGTGTTGGACAACGAAACTGAAACGCCTGGTTTCAGACCACAATAATTCATTAGTATGATGCAGGGCCTCCTTTTGCGGCCAATACAGCATCAATTCGTCATGGGAATGACAGATTCAAGTCCTGCACAGTGGCCAGAGGGATTTTGAGCCRTTCGTCTTGCAGAATAGTGGCCAGGTCACTGTGTGATGCTGGTGGAAAAAAAAAACATTTCCTGACTCGCTCCACCAAAACACCCCAAAGTGGCTCAATAATATTTAGATCTGGTGACTGTGCAGGCCATGGGAGATGTTCAACTCCACYTTCATGTTCATTAAACCACTCTGTCWCCAGTCTTACTGTGTGTATTGGTGCATTATCATCCTGATACACGGCACCGCCTTCAGGATRCAATGTTTGAACCATTGGGTGCACATGGTCCTCCAGAATGGTTTGGTAGTCCTCGGCAGTGACGCGTCCATCTAGCACAACAGTAGGGAATGCCATGATATTGCAGCCCAAACCATCACTCATCCACCACCATGCTTCACTCTGGGTATGCAACAGTCTGGGTGTTATGCTTCTTTGGGGCTTCTCCACACTGTAACTCTCCCGGATGTGGAAAAGACAGTGAAGGTGGACTCATCAATACAATACAATACATGCTTTACATTGTCCACAGCCCAAGATTTTCACTTCTGGCACCATTTAAACACGAGTGACCAAAGGTTTGTCTATAGCAGCCCGGCCATGTACATCGACCCTGTGAACAGTTTTGGTGGAAACAGGAGAGTTGAGGTGCGCATTTAATTCTGCAGTGAGTTGGGCAGCTGTGGTTTTATGTTTTTTGGATACGATCGGTGTTAGCACCCGGACATCCCTTTCAGACAGCTTCCTCTCGCGTCCACAGTTACTACACATCCAGTTGTTGGATGTGGTTCGTCCTTCTTGGGGGTATGCTGACGTTACAGATATGCGTAGTCACAGATGCGCCAGCGAGATGCTCACCAACAATTTGTCCTCTTTTGAACATTGCAACATTTTAAGCAAAGCTGTGCTATTACTCTCTGCTCTTTAAACGTTCATGCTCTGCTCTTACTGGCGGAATGTGCACTCAATAAAGATTGGCCACCAGGCTGGTCAAATTGGAAACCTCCAACACTAAATTGGCCRGTGTTTCAGTTGAATTGTCCAACCCCTGTATATTCGTCTGGATACAGGATACAGAAGGAGGGACCAAAGAAGGCATCAGGTAGCACACTGATGAGGGAGTTGCACAAAAATGTCCTTATTAGATTATAATGTCTCACAATATTATGAAACCTTGATAAACATGTCTTTTTAAATTTGTATTACAAATACAGTAATATGGTGGTGCCTAAGACTTTTGCACACTGTAGATTGGGGAAAATGTGATGTGCTCATACAGTGAGACAGTGGGGTCTGAAATATTACAAAAGACAAAAGGTATTAATATGCTCTAAGAATACTTCTGTACATGTACTAAGACACAACACAAGGTAAAGTTTGGTTGGTAATTGCTCTCGTGGCTTCTACAGGTCTAAATCAGTTGATGATAATTCACAATGGTGAGAAGGCTAGCAGTGTTCYAGACTTACTAACTCACTTTGTCTAAAAAGATCCAAACCTAAAATTTTCCTCTTTTTAAAAAAATTTTTTTTTTAGGACAGAACATTCCTCAATCGTTATAACAGGTAAATACAGCAAATCCTAAAATTGGTGCTTATTTTAATCTCATCTACTTAACTTCTGGACTAAAATGCCAGAATAATTAGTTGTTGTTTCGTCATTTGCTGTCTTTCATCCATACATTTCATGTGGAAATAACCCTTTTAAGTAAAAACGTGTATGAATACCATGAGAATTAATAAAATATTTTACCTATAAATAACATATCTATCTATCTATCTATCTATCTATCTATCTATCTATCTATCTATCTATCTATCTATCTATCTATCTAT
>QMIH01001362.1:107683-120684 GCA_003987875.1 Clarias batrachus | reverse complement strand
ATGCAGTATGACGCATTTATAAGCTGTTTGTACACCAGGCATGAGAAAACCACTGTGTTTAGAAGAAAAGAATCTCTAGGGTATCCTCAGCACACGGCCATTACCGTTAAATTATATCGGCCCATTTAATACCCTGAAATGAGCCATCCACCAAAACAGCTTTTAGAAAACGAGCTGCAGGATATTCTAAAATTCCAAAAGATGACGGACTGGGGAGGGGCTTATGACCCACGTTATTATGTACTAGGAAAATCAATACACTCATCATCATCAAAAGTGAAGGTCAAATATAGTAATTATTCATTAGGGTCACTCTGTAGTACGTTTCTGCAGCTGAGCTACAGTAAAGCTTAATATAATCCTGGCATCCTCATTAACGTTCATGTTTGTCTTTTATTTAACTCATAAACAAATGAGTTCATGCCTGGATGTCCATTTAGAGGCTGTTATTTACAGAGCAGATCCTAATGGCCCGAGCACATCTTCCTGTTTTATTAACATAAGTAGGTCAGTCAGGAACACATTTATTACCGCGGGCCTCTCGCGGCGTCCTCAAGGGCAGATGGACGGAGAGACGGAGAGGAAAAAAAAAAAAAAAACAACGGCCATCAATAACGGGGAAAGCCGATAACGGAGAGCAGGAGGTTTAGTTAAAAACCTCAAACTGCTTTAAATGCATATTAATTCACAAGGGTTGTCTGGATCGCTGCAATAAATGAGCGCTGTCACGAATGAAAAGTGGAATCCGGATTACAAGCAGCACGCAATGTCGAATATCTGTCGATCTATGAGTAAATAATAACATTCACAATTTACACTGCAGCATATGTACTGTACATGAGGAAACATTTTACTGGCAATGTTAAACAGCTGTGATCAAGTCAGGAGGGTGGCGCACACATGCACACACGGATACATACAGTATACACATGCACACAGAGAGGAAACGGACATGCTTTAGTGCCAATTGCTTTTTCAAATGACTGTGAATGTTCCATATGGCAAGGAAGCAGGGTGTGTGTGCATGTGTACACTACAGTACATATATAGGAACAGCGACTAAGCAAATGTATTAAAATTAATGTTGTGACCAAAGATTCAATCGCTGCAATGTCACACTCCGTCTTGTGAAATCCAAATCAGCCTCAATGATTTTGGGGCCACAAATCTCTAGACGGACCCTTTTTTTTTTTTTTGGTCTCAATAAAATTTCAGAGCAGTTGCATTCAAATGCACATCTATGGATAATAATAGAATGTGAAATGAATTTCGGCAAGAAGGTCCAGTTCCAGCTCCGCACAAAGTCGACTTCATTACATACTGTAAGTGCGTCTGCACCATGCCGGAAATGTAACTTCATATCGATTACGCATGTAAACTGCATCACCACCATGACCTTCAGGACCATCTCAGTCCATCTTACTAAGAACTCCACCATGGGACCTCCTCTTCACACATCAGACCATTTATAATGACATGACTGATCCTCAGCAACTCGCCCACCTCAGCTTCTTCTTTTACTCTCAATCCAACCTTTAAAACCTGTCCACACCCACATTCTTTAAACTCAAATAAGTTGGCCAAACTCAAAAGATTTGAGTTGCATAATTTTTTTTAAACCAATGATGTTTCCATTTTTAAGTAAACAGAACGATCAGTTTTTGAGTTTATTGTACTCAATCGTATTAATCGTTCTTTACTTGCATAGTTGAGTAGCCCAACTCACGCTATTTAATTGCAATTATACTTTTTTTAGTTGTTGCAAATCAAATAAATTGTTACTGGTTTTTCGGCTGCTCCMGGCAAACGGGTCGCCACACAGACAATCCGGTCCACACACACAAGCTCGGCACAGTTTTTACACCAGATGCCCTTCCTGACGCAACCCTCCCATTTTATCTGGGCTTGGGACAGGCACTTCATCCAGTTGTTGGGAATCGAACCCGGGCCTTTCACATGGCAGGCGAAACACCTCCCACTGAGGCACCGGTGCCCTACTGCCCTGATGACGTCAGACACAAAGTCGCTAGTCTGAAAGGTTTTAAGTTGGTGGAAGTTTAATGTGACAGTTACTCTTACTCTTACTTATTCAGTTACTTCAAATATCAAATTAGTTCAGTGAACTTGAAAAGTGTCATTTCTACAAACTCATAAATACCRAAAAGTTGTAAATACTCATCAAGGTCGATTCATTTGAAGTAATTGTAATACTCAACATGTTTAATGACTTTGAGCATCAGGGTTTACAGTGCACCGGTGGCGTTATTTTTTCCACATCTGTCCGCTGGCACTACCGCATATACCTCCCTCAAAGGATTCTTCAAATCTAGAAAAGTTCTGCCAACTCATGTGCAAGCCATTGGAGTTTCATTTAGAAATGGCCACCCTTGTATTCATAAGTCTTTGAGAGAACTGTACTGTATGTCTTTTGTTCTCATTCTCATTGACCTGTCCAATGTCCATGTAAACCCCYGACATGTGAACTTTACTCAAAGCACTTGAAGAAATTCTATGTCTCAAAAACATTTATGTTTACTTTATATATATATATATTTTTTATCTCAGTCTTTTTAGTTCATTTTTATTTTAGATTGTCTTACACGACTTGTGTTACAGCACACATTTCAGAGCTTGTTAGGACGCAGGCTCAGGTATGATATACTGTAGCATCCCAGGAGCAGATATGGTTAAGGGACGTACAGTAGCGGCAGCTCGCCAGATTCGGGCTTGTACCCCTGACCAGAGCTTTATCTGATGGTGTCATCCATCAACTCAAACACACTAGTGCAATGAATGATCACCATATRAAAGTACAAGAGTGTAGTAATCCCAGTAATGGGACTGGGACCTGCACTCGAACCCTGTCCTAATCATATGATCACTCCTATAAATAGCTTAGAGAGCTTTAGATTCATCACCTCACAGCTTCACTCCTGGAGTCCCTTCAGGGACATTCCTTGCGCTACTATTGTTTTCCTTCTATCCAAATCACCGGGCCGAGATCATGTCTCATGGCTTTTCCTATTGCTGCTATGCTATACTGATGGCGTATAATGTTACATCTCTTTTTTCATACAGACATCTGTTTCTGTATGAACCTTATATGACGAATGTGAATTACATTCCTACGAGTACAGAGATCYGTTTTGCTTCACTCGTCAGTCACACAGTCCAGAATCCTGGTACGATGGTTAGATGATGGATCCACCTTTCCTTATCATTTCACCTTAACCGGCAGGTCTTTATGATTTCTCCTTCATAACATCTGCGACTTCTTATATAAGCTTGACTTATTTCTACACGTACTGTTCTTGGAATGCTTTTTTCTTGCTTGATAAACACTTTCCCCATTGTCCTCTCAAGCCTCTCTCTCTCTCTCTCTCTCTATAGGGTTATGAGCTTCCTCCTCCACACAGGATGACTCAAGCCCTTTCGTAAAGCTCGACTGCTTCAGTCAATATTTAGGATAAACTTTAAAGCAATGAAGTATGTTTTGATTTCCTTAAGAAATCCATAAGATGTACGTGGTTATACCACATGAAGGTCAAAAACGTGTCCAGATTTTGACCCGGTGACCTGCTGGGCCCGATGATGATGTATCACCTTACCCGCTGAGCTCAGCGTTGGTCCATTTACCTCATACCGCTTGCTTTTTCTCTCGGTACTCCCTCCCTTTGCCTCCGTCTCCATCCTCTATTTGGTGAAACAGAAACTCCACCTGAGCCCAAGGTCACATTCACGAGCACCCACCATGTAYTTTCGCTMATTTCCTCTAACATGTACACGATCCCTTAATAATATGGAGGGAAGTAAAATAAATAAATAAATAAATAAAATAAAATTGTTATATATATATACTAGAAAGGCAGAACACACACCTACTGTAAATTAAGGATCAACAATWSCCAGGTTTTATTTTCACTTCAATGGAAGAACAGACAGTAAAAAGAAGAATGAACAGGAATAATAGATAAACCCMATGCTTTGGGGRAAAAAAACCCATAGAACTGAAAGCACCATCCGTACTTCTTTTGGTCTCTGGACTGGTATACAGTTAATATGCACTGAGATGGATTGGCACCCTGTCCAGTGTGTATCTCGCTTCATGCCCTAAGTCTCCTGGGATAGTCTTGAGAAAGAGTTTCTTTTTTTTTTTTGGAAGGTCTGTTTTTTTTTTTACCTGAACAGTTTCAGGGGAATGATTTTTGTTTGTTAACTATGAATTATTCAAGCATTCAAATATCTAGCTGAAGGCATGAACCAGTGAGAAAACAGGCGCAGATGATGACAGATGATCAGGCCGGTGATTAGTTGATGCTGAGTGCTCGGAACAGACGAGAGGGGAAACGAGGCTGCTGCATAAACAACTGATTTTTTTAATTGTATCTTTAGACATTTTCAGCCTGTCGCACCAAAGGAAATGGGAACAAATGTTTAATTTAACCGATATCATGTCATTTAATTGCATGAAGAAATGAAAAATGTTATATTTTAAAACYAATTTCAAGCATGAATTAATATTGTTCTTTTGTTAATTAATTTAGATAATCACATTTTTTTTGGCTTATTTATTTCTAGAAAGATGCAGACATTTATATCTGCCAATAGAATAAGAAAATCATGACAACAAATATAAATGAGGTTTACAATCTTAGACAGTACTAGATACATTTGACTTGATCAAAATATTTGACTTGCTAAGATGGTAACAGGCACCACGTGAAGGTCATGAGCTTCAGATCACACTCTAGTGCATATCCATTGTCTCATAGTTATCTGCGTCACTGCCCTTTAGTCAGACCTGTTTTCGCACCAGACATCAACCATTTCTGTCATTACTCTTTGCAACAAACGTAAAAAAATAACCGTGTTGAGTATGACAAGCAGCGTTCGTCTACTCTTTCAGCACGGTGGCGGTTAAAATCGTAACACTGCACTTTTTTAGAGAAAAAAAAAAATGTAAAAAAAAAAAAAAGTAGATTTTATTGCGTGCTCTCCGACTCACACAACATCCGCTAACTGCCRTGTGCCATGACTGTGGTGGGCGTTCAACAAAGAATAAGAGTGTAAACTAAGGACCTTATTATACTGGTGATAATTAAATACACAAACACTTCTGACCAGAGAACAAGCCCCAGGAAAGACCAGCACATCCCTTTGGATGGTACTGAGGCGGAGCAGGAAGAGCACATGTGCACTGAGGTTATGTAAGTAAGCAACATCTTTAAATAACGGTGTTGAAAAGCGCACATTAGGAAGGTGTTTATTTTCACACATCCACTGACATCTAGTAGGGTGGAAAAAGGGAATATATCTCACAGCACTGTTTGACTGTTAAGTATTTTGCTGTATGATTTCCCCTTGATAATATCACCTACTGTAGAAACATGGCACTATACTGTAGCTATAGAATCTATAGAAGCATTTTTTTGTTTTGTTTTTTTGTAAATACCATACCTAGTCAAGGCCGAGATACTAGTGCAGATGTGGGAGCAAGAGGAGATGATATATTACAGTATATTTTACTGGCCAAGTGATTAAGGTCTACAGTTATACGTACAAGAATCAGTCAATAAGTGAGTTCTTTCACTATCCTCTATCAAACCATGGCTTTGTCTCAGATCGTCATGCTGGAACAGGCTTCAGCCCTTTAGTTCCAGTGAAGGACAATTGTAGTATAACAGAAGCCAAAAATATTATATACAGTTGTGTAAACCACAACAAAAAAAAAAAATCAGCGAGCTGGTCAGGTGTCCGCAAAGGCTTTTATTGACAATTACGTTAAGTTTAATTATGCAAAGGGTCAATATTTGCAGTGTTGAGCCTTCTTTTTCAAATTCTGCAAGTCCTCCTATCATCCGGTCAATCCACTTCTGGCYCACTGACTGATGGCAGCACATTCTTGCATAATCAGTGCTTGATTGAGTTTGGCAGGGTTTTTGTTTGAGGATTGACCACAAGTTCTCAATGGGATTAAGGTCTGGGGAGTTTCCTGGCCATGGACCCAAAATTGAGATGTTTTGTTCCCCGAGCCACTTATCAATTTTGCCTTATGGCAAGTTGCTCCACAATGCTGGAAAAGGCATTGTTCGTCACCAAACTGTTCTTGGATGATTGGGAGAAGCTGATTCTATCTCGTTGGATGTTTTTGCACCATTCTTTATATATGTAGCTGCGTTCTTAGGTGACATTGTGTGAGTGGGCTCAGTTCCTTAACTGACAAGCGACCCCGCACATGAATGGTCTCWGGATGCTTKGCTGGCTGATGGTAGCGCTGTACTAGGTGCTTCAAACGAAGGGAAATAACTGGGTGACTCTAGTTAGTAACCTAGTAACCCAGTGTAGAGATCTATCCAATGATGGAAACTTCAATGCACTCCTGTAAGTCACTCTGGAAAAGTCTAGGAATAGGAATGACTTCTTACCACTTTGGTTCTTACGCTCAACTTTCTCTCCATTTGAACATGTTGCCACATAAGACGTACACGAAACCACTCCACTTCTCATGGACTAAAACGACACAGTGTGTGGAGAAATCCAGATAATGGAAAGGGAAAGTGTACATTGATAGCAGTAATTATGAGAGCTTTGGTCTCTGCCTATTATCCCTCAAATGGATGTGAACTTTGATCCATGTCTGCTCTAATGCCAATACAGAGGCATACGGGTATAGAGGTGCGGATAATTATCAGCTCTCTCAAGCACAAAATTGAAGAGCTGGGAGAAACAGAATACTTGTGAAAAATCATAAGAAAATGTAAACCGAAGAATATTTTTCAGATTTACAAAAGTGAGTTATTTTGGAAAGAATAGTTGGAGTAGGGCTGGTTTGTAACTGCTGCCCTCATCAGATGAGGTGTAATGGTGTAGGTAATGCTGTAGGTAATGCTAGGGTCAGGTGACCTCTTTTGTAGAGCACCGTAGGTAATGCTACACACACAGCAGGGCAATGTCATGGATGATGGGAGGCTGATAATGAGCACGAGTAATCCAGCAGCACAGTGAGACAGAAGCACACAAAGCACTTAAAGTAATTGTGCCAGCATTATTAAAATGCCTAAATACTACCTCTCACTCCCGTTGTGTCTCCAAACTCAAAATGTACAGATTAAAAAAAAAAAAAAAGGAGATTAACACTCGATTTGAAAAAAAAAAGCTGATAAAGGTTGCACACTGAACTGTGCACAGTAGACTTTTGGAACTTAAAACACAAAACTAGCTATAACTGTAGTCTAGTGCAACACCTGCAGTGGATAAAATTGGAATCGTCTGTCAGCCACTGCATGGCTTCCATACTGAAAGGTTTTCAGTCTAATGCAGACACACAAACAAATCATCCAACCATTGAAACCTACTTATTAGTATAACATGCTCCTCCCTACACAGGCATGTTTACCAAAAGCACAATTAACACAACCACTGTTAAGAGAACCACAGGTACAATAAGAACAGTTACCACAAGCACTGTTAACATAACACTCGAATTACAGCACAGTTAACACAAGCACATTTACCTTAAGCACAGTTACAATAAGCACAGATAACACAAGTACAGTTAACAGAGCACACATACCACAGCTAATTTACCCCAAGTTAACGCAAGTACAGTTACATGAAGCACAGCTACAATAAGCACAGTTCCCACTAGCACAGTCACCATAAGCAGATATATCACAAGTACAGTCACACCAAGCGCAGCCACAATAAGCACAGTTTCCACTAGTAAAGTCGCCATAAGCAGACATATCAGTACAGTTACATGAAGCACAGCTACAATAAGTACAGTTCCCATTAGTACAGTCAACATTACCAAGTGACCATAAGCACAGTCACCGCAAGCACAACCACAATAAGCACAGTTACCATAAGCACCATTCACATGAGCACAGTCACTATAGGCACAGTTAACATTGACACAGAGAACACAGGATGCTTACTCCAAGTACAGTCACCATAAATCACAGCCACCGCAAGCATAGCCACAATAAGCACAGTTAACACAAGCACCGTTACAATAAGCAGTTATATCACAAGCACAGTTAGAGTAAGCACAGTTAACACAGGCACGGATAACACACGTGCTGTTAACACAAGCACTGTTACATTAAGCAGTTCCATTACAAGCACAGTTAGAGTAAACACAGTTAACACAAGCACAGTTAACACAAACACAGCTCTATCACAAGCACAGTTAACACAGACACAGTTAACACAAGCACAGTTACATTAAGCAGTTCGATCACAAGCGCAGTTAGAGGATGCACAGTTAACACAAGCACAGCTCTATCACAAGCACAGTTAGAGTAAGCACAGTTAACACAGGCACAGTTAACACAAGAACAGTTACCTTAAGCAGTTCGATCACAAGCGCAGTTAGAGGATGCACAGTTAACACAAGCACAGCTCTATCACAAGCACAGTTAGAGTAAGCACAGTTAACACAGGCACAGTTAACACAAGAACAGTTACCTTAAGCAGTTCGATCACAAGCACAGTTAGAGGAAGCACAGTTAACACAAGCACAGGCGACATGACACCACTCTTACAAGTTCAGTTATCACAAGCACAGTTAATTCTCTGCGTCTGTGTCTGCTTCATTCTCAGTAGTGTCTGTCTTCTATCTTGTTGACTACACCGATTCCTATACAAACCAAATGTATTACCAAATCATCCAGCGTCTACATCCTGACTCTAATTACCCGTCCTGGCAGGAGCATGGTAAAGAGGAACCACAGCTGTGTGTACACTAACAAGACAGACTAACAGCTCCCATTAGCATGTTTGTCCTACCCTATTAGCAAAAGGCTAAACTTGGATGTGGGTCTACTGTAGAGAGCTCATTCCCATGAAGTGCTGCAGCCCACACAAAAATCATGCGCAGGATTCTGACGGCGTCAGTTCAAGTAAAAAAGTCAAATTTTGAGTTAAACGTGCTGAATTTACTCTGCAATTTTGAAAAAAATCTGCCAGAGATACGTTGTCATCGCAGCGCCACACTACACACACTCGCATATCACTTAATTAATATTCATTACTTCTCAGTCTGATTTAATTATATTCCCTCACTATGACAGAGCAACTGCACATTTCCTGTCTCCTCATCTCAAACTGGCTGTGAGCGCACTAATACGCCAAGGACACGCTTCAGCGCCAGGCAGCATGCCACGAGAGCAGGTGTTAGGCTTCTTATCTTTACACCAAAGGTCTGACACACCTCCTGACACTGACGTCTGCTAGCTACCTAGAAGCGGGACATTAAACACCGCACCTGTCTTTCATCTAYGAGGTTATTTAAAATGATTGAATCCTGAGATGCTTTTCCATAATGAAGCCGACGACAAATGGCG
The DNA here is from genome assembly GCA_003987875.1 of Clarias batrachus. NCBI lineage: Eukaryota > Metazoa > Chordata > Actinopteri > Siluriformes > Clariidae > Clarias > Clarias batrachus. The sequence goes on along the minus strand of QMIH01001362.1, from coordinate 111,337 downwards.
ACCATTAAGGAGTTTGGGTCTCCACGGCTGAGCTCAGGCTTAAGAATTCCAATTATAATTAGAAAATTCAGAATGCTGTATTTGCTATTATGTTTTCCAGTGTGTGTGAATGCACGTGTGTACATGCACAACTGATTTCAAAGACACGCCAATCCCATTTTAAGCTTAATGTATTAAGGCGTTTAAAGATCAGTCAAGCACAGACCTTGTCCCTGTGAAAGCATCATTTGAGAAATAGGAAATATGATGGSCGTTCATGTCAAACAGGGACTTTTGATTGTACAAAATAACAGAACAGAAAAAAAAATCCCTTTATGGTTGAAACCGTGCCTTGCTTACGTCTTCCCTTACCAGTTTGACTTGAATGCCTCTCGTCACTAATTTAATTATGCTTTTTTTTTTTCCACGAACAGCAAAGAAAATGGCGACCACAATAAATAACGTGTGTTTAACATCCCATCGTTCTTCTTTTTTATGTGAATGAGAAACTGAGAAAATTTGGTGTCTTGAAGAAAATTATAAAATCGTTTAGAACCTACTGTGTATTTCTTGCCAGCATCAAATACTTCCCTTTGTTTATCAAAATCAAATAAATATTGTAAAAAGCAACCAGAGATTTGATTCTAAAGGATTGCATTCATTTGGAGCACGGGACTCATCATCTATACCACRTTATACAGGGTGGCGGGGSGGTCTGGCGCCTGTCCCAGGGGACCCAGGCAAAAGGTGCCAATACATCGCAGAGCTCATGTACGTACATACAGGAGCATTCACACACTATGGGCGATATGGGAACATCAATTAGCCTAATATGCAAGTCTTTGAACTGGAAGGAAACCACCATGCACGGGGAGAAAATGCAAACTCCTATGCACGCCGACTCTGAGTGGGGGGGTAATCGAACCCAGACCCTGGAGGTGTGAGGCGGGAGTGCTAACCACTACACCACAGTTGTGTGTACATTCAGGAGCAGTTCAAAAAAGCCCAGCAAAGCGAGTTTACRTAATTTWTGTGTCTTTTTAACATTTTTCCTATGGGAAAATGCATTCTGCAAYACGAGAGAGGYGGCCGTAAGAGCTCACCTCTGGAATGGATTAAATTTGCATGCCGAGATACCGCTGTAACTCTTATACGTTGCTGTGAATATGCTGCCTGTTTTAGAATGGAACGCAATTGTAACAAACATTGCCCCGATTAAAACACCATTTCCACTTAGACTCCTTCGATGTATTTTTTTTTTAAAGCTAAAACTTGTTCTCATCTCATCCCTGTGTACCAGCTTGAGCAYGCAGCCATGTTGGCATGGCAACTGCTCCCTTCTATTTCATCTGACCCTCCTCTTTCTGCAAACTGAACAGAATTTATACCTTCATCATCATCAATATCATCATCGCTCAAAATTACAGAATTGAACACTTCAAAGTATTTTACTTACACACACACTTATTATAATGCAGCCCTCATAGTTAGGCAGAGTTTATTTACAGGTAACCATGGAAACCTTCTCTGTAAACTGAACAGGAAAAGAGATGCTATACGGCAGCCGCACCTCTCGATACCTACTGATTATCTTACAGAGATGAAGCTGGAAAGCAAWACACTGGAACACTCCGTACTCTCACCCCCTTTTCACTAAAAACCATCAGTGGCCAGACATCAATCTCGCTGCAGAGCACAACAGCACCAGCTCTCAAGTTCTCTCTTTAACTCCAAACACAGCAGGGATGTGTGGATCCTACCAAGTGTGTGTGTGCGCGCGCTCAGTGTACTCTGCACAGTGTATGTCATCATGGCAAATACAGAGCCAAAAMGCATAGTTAACACAAAGGCAAGAACTGTGTGTGTGTGTGTGAGCGCACGCATTTACATGTTTTAATTTGTTGTAGGAAAAGGTAATTTCTCACCGTTGTGTATGTTGCTCTAACTTGTAATTACAGCGATGGATGGATGGATGGATAGATAGATGGAGATACACTTGGTGGATGCTGAGAGGATGTGTGTGCTGCTATGTCTCTGCAGCTTGGCGGGTCTCTAACGCTTACTCGTCTGTGTGTGTGTGTGGATAAACAAACGCCACCACTGAGGACAAGAGAAAAGGCAGCTTCTGCATCACTCACACCAGCGGCATGAACGCTTATTAACAAGCCTAAATGAATGTGTTTACAATTAAGGAGCACCATAATCCCTAAAGTAAATTAAGTGAATGTAGCCCCAAGCACGTGTGTGTGTGTGTGTGTGTGTGTGTTTGTGTAAATCCAGCACATCTCATCAATTTATTCCTCCCTCTGTGATTAGCCCCTAAAGAATGCCTTCCATCTCTCTCTCTCTAACACACACGCACACACACACACACACACACACACACACACAGAGTAAGATGTGACGATTAATTTTTATTACATGCCTTTAAACTGGATTGTGACAAAACTGACACCATCATTATGTGTGTGTGTGTGTGTGTGTGTGTGTGTGTGTGTGTGTGTGTGTGTGTGTGTGTGTGTGTGCTCACTACCACACACTACCTAAAAAGTGCTGTGAAAGCAGAACAGACTCTGCTTCTGGAACATTTTCTTGTAATGGGGTGAGTGACCCCCGCTTTAGGATCCTCTGTGTTCATGGGCTTCAGTCGAGTCTAATCTACTCCATGTATGTGTGCGTGCCAGACCTTACACTGATCTGATCGGTATCAGTATCAATATCGGGTCAGTACCACTAAAAAGAGATCAGATCCTGTACAGATTGCAAAGATYGAGATTGAACTTTGAGAAGGGAAAAGTCTTTTCCTTTTCTTGGACTGATTTTATTAGATTTATTCTTTGTGAATTTATCGGTGAAGTGTTTCAGTTCAAACACAGTATGAGGATATACAGGATGTGGATACTGTACATCTCTTATACCCAATATAAACTCAAACTCAAATCCTGAATTCATTTTCCATTGTCCAAACATTTCCGTGAAAGAGTGCTATGTGAAAAAGTAATTGCCCCTTGTTAAATTTAATTTGTTAATTTTGGATAGCCGCGTTAAATTTCCACATCCAGGCCTGATTACTGCCAGACCTGTTGAATCAAGAAATCACTTATCAAATGGGAACTTCCTGACAGAGTCGAGCATGCTGAAAGATCTCAAAAGATAACACTAATCTAAAGAAATTAAAAAACACACACTTTTTGGAGAAACAAGTAATTGACAAACCAAGTACTTGATGATTACATTAAATTATTTACATTTATTCAATATAGATTTAATACAAATAAAAATATTAATACAAATACAAAAATGCACTTTGTATTTATTCTGATTATCTTTGAGTAAATATTGAAATTAGTTTGATGATCTCAATCATTTAAGTATAAAAAATATGAAAAAAAAAAAAAAAAAACAGAAAGGGGGCAAATACTTTTTCACAGTATGGTACCCTTCCTCTTCTTTTTTCTCATTCAATAGGACAGTGTTTTTCCGAAACCAGTACGTTGTTTTCTTGATGTACAGTTGCAGTAATGATCTCATCAAATTTAAGGGTGTGACAGTCACAGTTTGGTACATACCGTATCTKGGATTCAAAGTCAAGGTTCAGTACGTTTTCAGGATGCTAAAGTCATAAAGTAAAACTGCATTTATTTTATTAAACATTTTATATTTTATTAAATATAT
>QMIH01001362.1:55069-67358 GCA_003987875.1 Clarias batrachus | reverse complement strand
TATATATATATATATTTTTTTTTACAAAAACATTTTTGTCATGCGATTGTTAAAAGAAACCAAAAAGAAGTTATTTATAAAGTTGTCACATTATAAACTTATGGAATTATATCTACAAAGGAATAGAAGGACATACAGTACACATCTGTCCTTATAATTATGTACAATGAATTTTAAAGGTCTAAAATTGTGGACAAAATGTTCCATCTTCATCTCTTTGGCCTATGGCACATTTTGCGACATCTGTATATGCATTTTAGACATCAATTATTAACATGGAATGAACGCTGCATTTCATTTATTTACTCCACTTGTGGATTGTGACTTGTATTTCTTTCTTCTTCTTCTTTTTTTTTTTTTTACCTGTTCCATATGCTCTCTCTGCTTCACATATACACATTCACATTTGACGTTTAACAGAGCAGACAGAAAGTGCAGTAAGTGCATGCCCTTGTCATGACCTTGTTAAATGCTACTGACGGAAATCACATTTTGATATGCATGAAGAAGCAGCTATACAGAATCTGTAATTATAATTAGAGGATGGTAATGAGGGTGATGAAAGGCTGTGGTAAGAGAAATTGTAAATTGGACCTTTGAATGCTTTTGTTTTTAATAAATCAGGAGAGACAGTGCCGTTGAGGAAAATCACTTGAGCATAAGGTAAGCTGGATTCGAAAAAAATAAATAATACTGCTTCTTTAGTTCTTTAGTTGACCTTGGACATTTACAGGTAGAGAATACATATTTGAGCTTTAGATATTGTGTGGGGGAAAGAAATTCGGAKGATGTTTATCCTGACATTATTTGTACATTATCATCAGTGCAGTGCTTTCAAATACTGTAGCATTGTGATGCACCGATCAGCCAAAACATTAAAACCACRGGCAAAGCTGTCAAATGAGATGAACAGGATGTCCGAAGGTGTACTGTGGATCCTTTAATTTAAATCCAAATCCAATCCTAAACCTCTGAAATAAGACGAAATSCTAGAAATCCTTCAGAGTTTATTGCGGCCCACCGTGGTTATGAAGAATACTCTACGTGGTCCGCACACTTTCATAGGTGGTTTGTGCCTTGATGTGGACACATTGTAAGCGCTTTCATCAGTGGTCCGGGGTCATGTTGTTTATGTTTCTCATGATCTTCAAAGGTCTTTGTTTTTAAAAAGATTTTYATCTAGCATCCAAACCTTAACACTTTTTCCCTTGGTGAAATTTGCTGACAAGGTCTCACAAAAAAAATGTTGTTAAATTTTTTTAATCCAACCACTATCGATACTAAAATGCAAATTACTCTTCACAAATTTTTGCATTTGTGCTTTCTAACGCCCTTGTGACTCAAAGAAACATGCACAACATATTATTAGTTTGCAATACTTCATGTACTAATACATAATACTGCAATACTATCCTCAATGTACAGATATGCCAACTTTACAGTTTTATTATATTTCATATTTATTTTATTATATGCATAGATAAAAATGCTCAAAAATATATTTTTAAATTATTTTTCTCTTACTGGAACTTGTAAGTTACAAAATGTTGTTATTTCCCCAAAGCTTATTATTATTATTATTATTATTATTATTATTATTATTATTCTTTTTATTATTATCAAACTGCCAAAATGTAGTTATTTACCCACATCTAATCACTAGTTGGAGTTACACAAACTAATCGATTATATCTAGGCATAACTGTTAGCACAGAAACCTTCATTCTGCTACAGGGACATTTAAAATGTGATATACAGTATTTACATTTCAAAAATGATAAATGCATAATAAATTCATTACACAGTAATGTGAATGAGAAATGTAGTAATTGTGACTGTAAGATGTGTCGATTTAGTCAGCACCACACCCTCTATCCAAACCTCTCTGATAGTTTTTTTTTTGTACAGAGTTGCATTTAAACATATTAATGTATTTAATGAAGTGTGTTGGAGCAGTTACACATGGAGCTCGGTTCATGAGTTCCTCTGGTTTCAGCACATCATAATGTGGTTTCATTTTTAAAAAGAAAACAACCAAGGTCATTTTTGGTTGAATGCAAATATGTTGTAAACATGATGTACTTCAGGTCATTAAGGTCCGCTCTGGTTAACTTCAGTAATGACAGTTCCTGCTGAGTGACCATGGCAACATCAGCCAAGACTCTGTAAGTSATGCCAAACCCAAACTGATGTGTTTTCATCATTTTTAGCTCCATGGTGTAKTTTTTAWGGATTTTTCAACCGGCTACAGAATATAAAATATATCAGTGTATGGAACTTCTGCCATGGATTTCTTCGAATTTTCAGCCAAGAAAACAACAGCATGAAAGGTCTTTCAGGATTCGACGTACTCTTGATAGCTTTTAGATGCTCAGACCGTACGCCGCACACTGCATCAAATTGCTCTGCCTGGGTGTCGTCCTAGAAGGAAGCCTCTTCTAAAGATTTGCTGCAAACATGCAAACTAAGGACCAGGATTACTGGAATCATGTCCTGTGGTCTGATGAGACCAAGATAAACCTATTTGGTTCAGATGGTGTCAGATGATGTGTGGCAGCAACCAGGTGAGGAGTACAGAGACAAGTGTGTCTTGCCTACCGTCAAACATGGTGGTGGGAGTGTCRTGATCTGAGGCYRCATGAGTKCTGCTGGCATTGGGGAGCTACAGTTCATCGAATTCTAACATGTACTGTGACATACTGAAGCAGAGCATGATCCCCCCTCCCTCCAGAAACTGGGCCACAGAGCAACGTTCCAGCATGATAATGACCCCAAACACACCTCCAAGATGACCACTGGCTTGCTAAAGAGGCTGAGGGTAAAGGTGATGGACTGGCCAAGCATGTCTCCAGACCTAGAAAACCTCTGGGGCTCCTGAAAAGGAAGGTGGAGGAGCACAAGGTGTCAAATGTCCACCATCTCCGTGATGTCGTGATGGAGGAATGGAAGAGAATTCCAGTGGCAACCTGTGAAGCTCTGGTGAACTCCATGGCCAAGAGAATTCAAGCCGTGGTGGAAAATGATGGTGGCCACTCAAACTTTTGACATTTCACGTTTTCACTTAGGAGTGTACTCACTTCTTTGCCAGGTGTTCAGCTATTACTGGCTGTATTTTTAGTTATTTTGAGGGGACAATGAATTTATGCAGTTTTATCCTATGACAAGATATAACTAAATATTTGCAGAGATGTGAGGGGTGTACTCACTTTTGTGAAACCAGATTTTTTTTAATAGTTGGAACACAAATCTTTTTTTTTTCTTTACTGTCAAACATTAMATCAGATTAAACTTTTTCTGTTTTAGATCAATAAATAAYAACATATTTTTTGCATTTGTTAAATGTCAGAATCGAGCGAGGGAGAATTATTTTATTTTTATTATTTTTTTTACTTTCATCTGTCAAAAATTTACATTCACTTTCTTATTATTTGGTAGAATTGCCCTTAAATTGTTTCACTTGGGCCAAACATTTCTGGTATCCTTCCACAAGCTTTCTACAATAGTCTGCTGGACTTTTGTCCCACTCCTCTTGACAGAACTGGTGTAACAGGGTCAGGTTTATAGGCCTTCTTGCTCGCACTCGCCTTTTCAGTTCTGCCCACAAATGTTCTACTGTATGCGATTGAGATCAGGGCTTTGTGATGGCCGCTTCAATACCTTGACTTTGTTGTCCTTAAGCCACTTTGTAACTACTGTAATTTGGAGGTATGCTCGGGGTCATTGTCCATTTGGAAGACCCATTTGCGCTCAAGCTTTAACTTCCTGGCTGATGTGGATATATTGAAGCGACATCTGAAGACATCATTTTCTTTTCTTATGATGCCATCTATGCCCCAGTCCCTTCTACAGCAAAGCCGCCCCACAACATTATACTACCCTCACATGCTTCACAGTTGGGATGGTGTTCTGAGGCTTCAAAGCGTCGCCCTTTTTCCAAATATACCGTTTATCATTATGCCCGAATTTTTGTTTCAGGACGTGTCTCCCATTTTTGTTCCCACGTGCAGTTGGAAACTGTAGTCTGACTTTTTTTATGGTGGTTTTGAAGTCATGTCTTTCTCCTCCCAGAGTAATTTTCAGCTCATGGTGGTACAGGACTCGTTTTTCTGTGGATAATGACACTGTCTTACTAGTTTCAGCCAGCATCTTCACAAGGCCTTTTGCTGTTGTCCTGGGGTTGATTCTCACATTTCTCACCAAAAGACGTTCCTCTTTGAGACTCGGAATCCTTCTCCTTCCTGAGCGGTATGATGGCGGTACAGTCGTGGCCAAAAGTTTTGAGAATTACATAAATATTGAAAATTGGAAAAGTTGCTGCTTAAGAAAGAAGACAAGTGATCAGACTATAGAAATACAAAGCACACCCCCAAACTCCTCATACATTACTATCAATAACACGCCATAAACATCGATCAGCGGTAAAATTACAATGCAGAACAATCATGCTCAGCATTGTGTAGGTTCCCCTTGGACCTGGGTGCTGTGGATTGCAGCGTGGGGCTTTTGTGTTTGTTTGTTTGCATGGGGAATGGGATTGGAATTGGGATCTGTGGAGTTTGGAGGTCGGGTCAGTGGCCTTCAGCTGTTGCACAGGTTGTTCTGATGCCTTTCTATCGTAGCTGCATTGGCTTTTCTGTGGGATCGGACCAGACGAGCTGGCCCTACCCCTGAGCCTTGTGTGCCCATGATCATGTCACCAGTTTACTGGTATATAATTGATAATGTAAATGGCTGATGTGTGTAAACACACACCCTGACATTTCTATAATGCCTAATATCAATAAAGTTCCCATAAAAATCACTACTCTAATAATCTACAGTACAGTACCACTGCCTCGGTCCTTGTACATTACAGGACAACCAGCAAATCGACCCCTATAATTGGTGATGAGGTTGAAATGGGTAACGACAACAAATTCCTGGGTCTGCACATCACAAAAGATTTAACATAAGCATTTAAGCATTAACACTGAAGAAAGCTCAGCAGAGGCTTTTTTCCCAGAGAAAGCTCAAGAAGGCCAAAGTACCCTCTCAAGTCTTAGTGAATTTCAACAGGATCACAATAGAGAGCGTTCTCTGCCAGTGCGTCACAGTGTGGTACACCAGCTGTACTGCACAGAACCGGGGAGACCAGGCCCGAATAGTTCGGACTGCACAAAGCATTGTGGGAACCAACCTCCCCAATCTGGACATAGTTTATGCTAGCAGTCTACACAAGAGCTAATAACRTCATCAAGGATTCAACCCATCCAGGTCATAGACAGTTTGTGCCCCAAAAGATACTGGACAATCAGGACACACACTTAAAGACTGAGGAACAGTTTCTTCCCCAGAACTATAGCTTGTATTACACCGAAGAGTGCTTATGCACTGAACACTTTACATCCAGGACTATATTATTATTATTATTATTATTAATTATTATTATTATTATATTGTGCAATATTTCCTTCTTTCTGACAGCACCTGTTTGCACCAGGATCCAAGTCCAACTGCAAATTCTGTATATTTGTACATGTTGTTATTCTTCTGTCTGCTCCCGGCAAGGGGTCGCCACAGTGGACCATCCGSTCCACACATACAAGCTTGGCACAGGTTTTATCCCGGATGCCCTTCCTGACCCAACCCTCTCATTTTATCCGGGCTTGGGACCGGCTGGAGTTTGGGCACTGGCTGGGAATCGAACCCTGGCCTTTGTTGTTTTAAAAGAATTTTGTTTTATCACTACAATGACAAAGTTTTATCTTTAKCTTTACTGTCTCCCAAAACCCATCAGCCTTAAAATATATTAACGCCACTTCATCTATGCAAATGTTTGCAATTCTCCAATGGTCAATCATGTGGCATCAGCACAACGAACAGAATCCTGCACATACAGATCAAGAGCTGCACTTTATGTCCATGTTTAAAGAATCGGGAAAATGTTTTTTGTGGGATAATGGTTGGTGGTGCCAAATGGACTGGTCTGAGTATTTCCAAAAGACAAAGGAGAATAGACAGACTGGGGCGACAGGAAGATATGATACGCTTTTCTGCTCTCCAAGGATGTAATGTTATCATCTCAGCAGGAGAGGCAGACGAGAACTACAGGAAGACAGAGTCGACAGTGGTCACAGGCTCACAGCTAATTGGTTAGCAGTCAATATTGAATAAATTAGATTAGATTAGAATAGAATAGATTAGATTAGAAACAACCACCAGCTAAACATGACTGACATGACATGACATACCGCTTACATGTATAAATGTTTGCAATTGAGGTGGTCAAATGTTGTAGTTCCTCTATAGTCCTGCAGGTGGTGCGCTCTGAACTATTCACACCCCGGCAGGCAGCACAGCCTTTAAGTGGACTGGTTTTATTAGCATGTCTTTTGGTGGACTGGTTATATTAAAAATGCATCTGGATACACATGAGAGTGTGAAGCGTGTGTGTGCCTGCGTATGGTGCACTGTAATAGACTGGCATTCCATTCAGAGTCTATTACAGCTTAAAATACCCAGAGGAAGAAGTAGCCCGTTAATGGTCTAAAGAAAGAATAGCGAGAGGATGACTGAAGCCTATCGGGAACTTTCCTGACACAGCGCTGTTCATGGTCAATTCTCCAAACGCGTCGTAGTTCTGACTGACTGTGAATGAGCTGAGGAAGCTAATGATTTGCACTGGGAGTATGAGAAAGACCATTTTTCTTGACCAAAGTCACAAACGCATGTTCATGCATTACTATTATTCAACTAATCTCAGTTGAACACATTTAATTTCTACATTATAACAGTGCAAGAATGTGGAAATTCAGAAAAGAAAAAAAAAAAAAAATCTGAAAAAAGTCGTGCATTTAAGTACAGCAACCCCAAATCACCCCCCCSCCAACAAAACCCCAGGTGTGTCTCGCTCCTTGCGCCACCATCACGGGCCTGATAACTGAATACTGAGCATCATTAATCATCAAGACTGTGTGTTGTCAAATTTTACCTACAATAGCAATATCGGCCATGTTTGCTACACAAGGCCACATCAAGAGTTCACGCGGTATGCTAATGTGCTAACCCATTACCTATTGTCATTGTGATAAATAGTCCGGCTGCTCAGAAATGCAGCTGGGGCACAAAGCCAATGTGATTTACGCAGGGTGAGAGGCCAGACTGCAGCTTATGGACTGTGCCATCACCAGTTCAACTAACAACAGCTGACGAGGAGGTAAATGTAATAAAATATAGGGTCTCTGTTTTTTATTTTTTCTCCCCATAAATTGATGCGGAATAATTGTGTTTGTGGGTGATATTGTTGCTAGAAGACCATATTACAGTACATTAGAGTCAGCGTAGCTCACATAAGATCTAATGTACCAGAAACATACAGTATTTGACTCGACTTTGTCGAAACAAATATTACTCTATTGCAAGGGGCATATTACGGTATTGTAGTACCAGTTATTATTGACTTTTTTATTTATTTATTTGCCTTTATGTACCAAAATGGCTGCGAGAATGATGCTTATATTTTGTTTTTACATTTGATTCGATAATTTCTTGTCAAGTTAAATGTCCTATAAAAATATTGGCTTAAATTGCATTTCTGACACAGTAGTACTTCGATACATCTCTGGATTCCTCCGCCAAAGCTTGGCATGGGAACGTCTTTTTCCAGGGAGTTAAATTTCTACCAAATACAGTGCAACTTTAAAAGGTACAAACTCGATTTAGCTCAGTGTGAAGCTCAGTGTGAAGCAAGAAGCTTCGTATGAGTCTCAGCCGAACTTGAGAATGCATTATTGCATGGAACGAGGGCTGTAGAATTTGTCATCCCAATTATTTACATTTTGTACTTGCGTTCGAGGTGAGAAACGTCATGGTTGGTGGTCACAGCATCGTAACAACCAAGACCTACCTCAATTTTGAAAATCCAAACCATCCCTGTACAACAAGAGACATTTAGTTCTATAGTTAACATGAAAGTTTCATGTCTGTGATAGCTGTTAATCATCTCTTTATAATGGTGATCAGGGAACTTCTCTTTTTGTTTTTCCTCCACAGTTTTATGGTATACAGAAAATTAACCTCGCTCATGTTTTACAAAGGTGTGAAGAGGCGAATGTCTATTACCGCCGCGACAAAACGACAGCGGCCAAAATAAATCAGTTGCATTTCAAAGTAATTCGTGAAATGACCGCCAGGTGGCGCAAAGTGCCATTTTCCGTCATCTTGGTTTAAAAAATAATTAAATCATAAAAAAGTCAAAACAATATGCTGTATCAAAGAAATACTACAGTAATGGTAATTTCTACATCTGTGTATTTTATACAACAAGCATGAAAAATCTGAATCGGAGCTATTGATATTTGCTGTACAATAGTGTAATGAGTAAAAAAAAAAAAAAAACATTGAAGTYGAACATTAAAACACGTACACTACACTGTAAACCCTAATGCTCAAAGTAACTAAACACATTGAGTACTGTTAACCTAAATAATTAAATGAGTAATAATTTTGAGTACGTAAGTAACAATAACTTAAGTAAAACTTCCACCAGTGTAAACTCTATAGAGCTCTCGTGGCGCAGTGGTTACGTGTCTCGCCTGCCATGCGGAAAGCCCGGGTTCGATTCCGGTGCTGGAGGGTCTGCAACAATTTTTTTTAAAATTTGTTCAACAAACTCAAATATTAAACAGATAGTTCTGTTTACTTAAAATTGGAAACAACTTAATCGGGTTTACAGTGTAGGGTTTTGGGTCATCTTAAATKTTGYGTTCTTTAAATYTGTAGTAGATAATACCRAAATAAATTAAACTAAATGACTATAAAATTAAGGACGTGCTACTGCGTAAGCAGATGTCGTTGTCATTCAACCCCGCTTGTGTTTTTGTGGTAGTATGGAAATGAAATGCAGTACGATGTTATGATCATAATTGTCTTTAATAAATAATGACCCCCGTTGCGCTGTACCACTGCTGGCAAAACCTTATAAAATACAATCACAGWACTAAAATTATAGTAATACATATAGCCGTTTCTTGTTTGCTTCAAATTTAAGCAAAGTAAATGTATACTTGTGTCACGGTGTGCGCCTGTGATGAATATTGCTCTTCACTCACTCCTCACTCACTAGGTAGGCGGCCTAGGTGCACACTTCAGGTGTGCGAAGAAGCGGGGCCGCCTAACTAGGCACAACTGGTGAGCTATSTATTCTTTCAACTTTACTCTCATCTTTGATCAGACTTTATGCACTTCTGTGGTCATTGAGTTTCTGTACATGTGCTTTGTCCACTTCCTTGTACCCAACTTGTCTTTATTAAATAACTTCGATCTCTTTTTGACATTTAGATTGATAGCTCCACTTTCAAACAAGTGCTTTGACTTGAGTCTGCGCTGTGATAATAGCTCTGTCTCTCTCTCTCTCTCTCTCTCTCTCTCTCTCTCTTAAACACACATACACACAGAATGAAGGAAATGCAGAGATGCTCAGGTGGAATCAGATATTGATCAGAAAGGTGTGTGTACTGTATGTGTCGCGTTTCCTCATAATGCCTTTCAGATTTGGGGATTGAGTGAGCTCCAGAACAGTGAGATCCCTCCAGACAAACCAAATACCATGCAACTGAACCGATATTGTACTCTGACTATAGAATATCTGACCTKTATCAAAGATTTTGAAATGTACAGTATCTATGTTCTCCTAGAAACTCCAGCATGCTCTCCTCCCTCAAATGCTGCAGTGATTGTGACTCTGATACTAACTAATGTTCAGTAATAAAAAAAAAACGAAAGACTAAACAAAGGTAACAGCAATTAAAACTTGTGTAGGTTTTACAAGTCMTGCAATAATCGTGCATGCACAGCCATGCGTCACTCATACGTGAGCCCCGGTAAGAAATATTGATTAAGAATCAAAAGAAAAAAAAACAGTAAATGCTAATTAAATATAATGAGATTATTGCCCCTGTTTACTTAAAACCTATATATGAGATTTAGAGGTAATGAGCCATATTTGAGAAGATTGAGAAAACTGCCAAAATCTCATTCAAGTCTCAAAGATGGCTCATTTCTGCATGTGTGAGTCGGACACAAGACAAATACAAACTATCTCTGAGATTTAATGGTAATGAGCCACATTTACGACACCTTTGAGAAGATGCAGAAAACGTCTAAATCTCATTCAAGTCTCAAAGACGGCTCATTTCTGTCTAGTAGACAAAGAAGAGGTTAACATTTCTTTGCTATTGAAATTCATGCTTCTGAATGAAGATGGCAGTGGCACAATCATACCAGTGATCCTTGGCTTTAAATACAGTAAATCCAACACCATGTCATTTTATTTTATAAACTGTTGATCTTCAGGTAAATTTCACCAACATCAGACTGTAAAGTTTATTAAATATGAAAAAGGTTTTATAGTTTTAATTTTAAAATAATGTCTTCWTCAAAGGCCTGAATGTGCCACCACTTTTAAATACAGATGTCAGCCTCATTTTACACAGTAGACATGTAGGACATGTAAGAATGCCATGACATGGTTTAAGYAATTGGATATACTGTACATTTGGTCTCTATGCAATGGATTAAAGTTTTACAGAGAAACTGTTTCACAGAAACTATGAAAGCGGAATTCAATTGGGATGCTTCGGCCTTTTTCTTTCTTAGTGGAATGGTGGAGCATTTAATCACTGCTTTAAATRATCTATACTCAGAATTATTGACAAATTAATGTAGAGTCTTTACCCATTTAGAATGCAGCCTGTATTGATTTCTGGTCTTAAATGTCTATTAGAACATCATAAACTTGTTCATGACTCATGCGGTGCCAAAGTTCTGCTTTAGTAGAAAAGTAGAAGTTTGCGTACCGTACTGTTTCTTCATATTTTGCTTTCAAAGAGATGAACTTTCTTGTAGTATTACATCTTTTTTAAAAAAAAAAAATTTTATCTAGTCTTGAGAAATAATTCTTCAGGTTTCCTGAAGGACCTTTTTGTCCCTCCTTTTCAGTCCAGAGCAGGACTGATTTTTGTTTATTAAGCCACACAGTGATCTATGAATATACTGCCGATCCTATGCTGCATGCTAAGTGGTTGGAACAGGGCAAATGAGGTTGTTTCTGAGGTTGTTACATAAACATGAAATTTTGAAAAATTGTATCTTTGTAAATATTTGTTCCTATTTCTTTAACGTGATCTAAATCATTTACTCACTCATCATCATCATCTATACGGCTTAACCCTGTATTCAGAGTCACGGTGCCAATCCATCGCAGGGCACACACACATTCACACACTACGGCCAATTTGGGAACGCCAATTAACCTAACCTACATGTCTTTGGACTGTGGGAAGAAAACCGGAGTACCCGGAGGAAACCCACCGAGCGCGGGGAGAACATGCAAACTCCACGCACACAGAGACGGGAATCGAACGTGGCCGGGGACATGGAACCTAGACCCTGGAGGTGCAAGGCTAACCACTCCACCACCGTGCCACCTCTACATCATTTAATTGAATTTAAAATGAAGTAATGAAGGGTGGCTCCATGCCTTTATGTTAWMTAAAAATGTGTGCTACAGAKCCTGGAGTTTGTGACTATCCAATCGATCCTCTTTACTTTAGCTACTTGTATTTTGAAAATCAAACAGATTTCTTCCTGGGCTTGGTATTACCACAGGGTTTTAATTTCAATTTAGGCATTATCTCCATCCCTTCCTGTAAGTATTCATCCCTACATCTTTAATCGCTTGTCAGAAGTCGGGTCGCTGGAGTTGCAGTTCCAGCAGGGAACCCCAAATTTCCCATTCCCTGGCCACCTCAGCCAATCCTGACTGGGGGATCCCGAGATGTTCCCAGGCCAGTGTGTAGACATAATCTCTCCACCTAGTTCTCGGTCTACCCCGTGGCCTCCTCCCAGCTGGACGTGCCGAGAACACCTCCCTCGATAGGTGTCCTGTTGGCATCCTTACCTTACCTGAACCACCTCTGTTGACTCCTTTCCACACAAAGGAGCAGCGGTTCATCTCTGAGTTTGTCACGGATGACTGAGCTTCCCATCCYATCTCTAAAAGAAAAGCCAGCTACCCTACYGAGAAAACCYATTCCGACCGCTTGTATCCGCGATCTTGTCCTTTCGGTCATGACCCTGCCATTATGAACATCCAGTTAAYTGTGTCTATACAGATGGTTCCTTAATTACGATGAGGTTACATATTGGGAACATGTTATATGTTTTAAATACCTTACACTCATGTACTCCTAACGTAAAATACCATAGCTTAGCCTAGCTTGCCTTAAACATGCTCAGAACACCTACATTA
>QMIH01001361.1:134993-152019 GCA_003987875.1 Clarias batrachus | reverse complement strand
ACTGTGCTCGGTTTATCTGTTTGTTTTCAATTGTACCTACCATTTTGTACCTGAGCCTACAATAACGAAACACTAAATATTAACTTAAAAACACCTTCCCGGTTATATTGAACTTCCAGCCACCTAACACACAGTATGACTGCAGAACAATTCCTGTTATCTGTTATCAGCTAAATGAGGATGGGTTCCCTGTTGAGTCTGGTTCCCCTCAAGGTTCCTTTAAATTGCCATCTCAGGAAGTTTTTTCCTCGTCAGCATCACGCTCGGCTTGCTCATCAGGGGCAATCTGATTAATACATATTTTGTCACACATTCCGTACTCAAAAATTTCCCAATTTTTTAATTCTGTAAAGCTGCTTTGCGGCAATGACCACCGTTAAAAGGGCAATTCAACTAAAATGGAATTGAAGTGAAATAAAGTGGATCTAATTAAGCACCACACCTTAGAGAAGAACAGAGCTGTTGCATTTGACCGTTCTGCAACTCTATTACAAAAATAAATAAATGAATAAAATAAAAAAGGTAACAAAATAAAAATGTCCATTGCACAGTCCATGGTTTAATTATGGAACCACATATACTGTGCAATTCTGGCTCTCTGGAAGCGAAATATGAAGAAATGAGGGGTGAATCAAGACTTTCGCAAAGTACTGTGACTTCTCATATCATTTGTGCATAACCGTACTTGAAACCCTTAAAGTCTGGCCTTGTTCGCCTTCAAAAACAAACCGTTCTACACATAATAAGCACCTATGCCTAATTTCATTCAGGATCCTTATAAAATACCCAGCTTCCTGAGAGTTCCTGCACATATCACAAATCACCAACTTGAAAGACAGCATAAGCAAACACGCCAAAGAAATTAAATGGACCTTGGCTGAGCTTAAGCATGCCACGAGAGCCACTGCGCACTGTGAAGCGCTTCCCGCCTCCTCTGTGAGCTGAGCGCAGTGTGTGGGATGCCGTTCTCCTCTTCCTGTGTGCAGCTGCAGCTGCACGCCAGCGTTCTGCCACCCAGAGCTTTCCTCTGATCTCAGAGCCGCCGTGGGAGTCAAGCTCGGTGTTACGCAGCAAATAGAAAGGCCAGCCAGGAGACACACAGAGATTACAATACACGCACTCTCTCACACGTACACACCCGCCTGCTCAAGGTCTGGAAAAACCACACCAAAGCGAGGCCTTGCAACTATCAAAAGGCTCCTTCAGAAAATATGCCATCATCTCCTGAAACTGCAGGTAATCTATGGATAAGGAACCGCTTTATGGTTCAAATCCCACAGAGATACTGACACCATTAAGGGGCTTATCAAGGACATCCTGCTCAATTACACACAAAAGACAATATGGGTTGTCTTCCTCTGTAACTACACCGTGACTGTGAATAGCAAGCGGTGAACATGAGCATCAAATGATTCAATAAAACTCCAGACATTTTTTTTCCCCCAGTACATCCCAAAGTGTTATTTATTTCATACCACTATAATATTTATTTCAATTAAGATTTCATTCTAAGGTTGTTAACAAAATAAGTTCATTCCTATGATTGCATATGCATTCACGGCTTCAAAAATAAATGATTGCTTCTTAAAAAGCCTTTCTTCTTCTTTTAAATAAAGTCTGTGAGTCTTTTCCCACACTACAGATTGRAATGAAATCTGCTGTGATCTTCTGCCTTGAGGTTCAAACTGTTGTGCATTCTTAGATGCTGAACATCGTCGTAAAGAGTAGCTAATTGAGTTACCGTAGACGTTTTGTAAGCTTGAACCAAACATACATACAGTGGAACCTCGGATTGCGAGTAACGTGGTTTACGAGTGTTCAGCAAACCGAGCGAAGATTTTTAACACATTTTTAATTGGAAACCGAGCAAGACTTAGTTTACGAGCGCCGAGTATCATGTATCACACATGCGACTCTTATTTTGACACCGGGCGGCAAGTGATCACAGCTGAGTCAATTATTTTGTTTTCCCTCTTGCACTGCGGGAATTATGGGTAATCGTCTCCCCTGCTGCATCTTATGCTCGTCTCTTACTGGTATAATCAACATCTCCCTCTCTCTTCTGTGTGTGCGCTTGTAATTTGACACTGAGCCCCACAGACACATATACACACACACCATCCCCGGCTGCACACACGCGCTTTATTTACACAGAAAACTCAGCTCTGTCGCGATTCTTTTCAATGGTAAGGTGCTGGTTCATTTGTTATTTTTTATTTTTTACTTTACAGCAGTGATTCCGTTAGTATGCTCATGCGAGTATCATTAGAGAGATTTCTATTTTTTTCCCCCATTAAAACAGTGTTTGCATTGTGTATGTTAGTTGTGAAACTAAAAAAGCGAGGTGTGGGAGGGAGTTTTACTGTTTAAGACGAGGCGCGGGGCTAATTCCACACACACACACACACACACACACACATACAAATACTCAGCGCCTGCGCGCACAAATGGAGACACTTATCTGTCTGGATTTATTTTCACTTTTTTTAAATGTTAAGTGCAGGTTAATTTGTTTTATTTTTACTTTATATATTGTATTAATTATTTTTATGTATTTATTGTTTTGGGCTGTAGAACGAATAATTTGAGGTTTCATTATGTCTTATGGGAAAATTCTATTTGGTTTACGAGTGTTTTTGGAATACGAGCCCGCTCCCAGAACGAATTATGCTTGTGATCCAAGGTTCCACTGTACATATGTGTGTACACAGTGGTTTATGAAATCATTCAAGCAGTCACTGCAAACACATACCCCATTAGGACATTTGTTGTCAGCATTAACCCTTTAAAGTCCTGCTCAACCGGTAGTGCACACTTGAAGCATCTCTATCACTTGGTGAAAGTACAGCATGCTGTGCTAAAAGAAAATCCACTACATGACATTGTCTTTAATTAAATAGTGTGTATGTGTGTATATATTGGTTTATCTGTTTGTTTTCATTTGTACCTACTGTTTTGTAATAATGAAACACTAAATATTAACTTAAACACCTTCCCTGTTATATTGAACTTCCAGTCACCTAACACACAGTATGACTGCAAAACAATTCTTGTTATCTGTTATCACCTAAATGAGGACGGGTTCCCTGTTGAGTCTGGTTCCTCTCAAGGTTCCTTTAAATTGCCATCTCAGGAAGTTTTTCCTTTCTCACAGTTACCTTCAGCTTGCTCATCAGGGGAAATCTGTTTAATAAATATTTTGTCACATATTTCGTACTTCAAAATTTCCCTAATTTTTGATTCTGTAAAGCCGCCTTGCGGAAATGACCACCGTTAAAAGGGAAATACAGATCAAATGGAATTGAATTGAAATAAAGTGGATCTAATACCCTAGAGCAATTGTACTGGACCACAACACAGAAATGCTACCATTTTTAGCTATATATTTCTATTTCAGTGTTTTGTAAATATATTGATGTTTTTACCATGAAGCAACATCTCTACCATTTGGAAGAGGCCTTACTTTATATGGGGGGCTGAGGTTAAGACATTGGACTATGCTTTGAAAGATCCCAGGATCAAACCTCACAACCACCAAGTTGCCACTCTTGGGTCCTTGAGCAAGGCCTTTAGCCTTCAACTGCTCARATGTATAATGAAATAAAAATGTCAGCTGCTCTGGATAAGGATGTCTGCCAAATGCCTAAATGTAAATAAAACATTGATTGTTGTCATTATGCCTCCCCAGAAACTAAAAAAGAGAAAAAAGCAAATTAGTTTCATTTTCCATTTTTTTTAAAGAAATAGAAGCAACAATCAATGATTTATTTATTTATTTTATTTTTTATATGTAGATATTTTATTTTATTTTTCACATTTAGCCAACTGTGTGGCTAAATATGTAAAAATATTACAAATGCAAGCTTTGTTTTTCTTAAGCTTTATATTGATTCCTCTTGCCTAGGGGGAACGAGAGAGAGAGAGAGAGAGAGAGAGAGAGAGAGAGAGAGAGCATATGCAAAGTTCTTCCTGAACTCGACTGGTCTGGGCCGCCCTGGGCAGCCCTTGTCACCTCTCAGCTAATCAGAGTCAGATGAGGGCTGTCCTCCTCCTCTCCTTTATCCAAGGGGAAGGTGATGTCATCCATGATCAAGTCCAGCAAATTCCCCCAGTTAACAGCAGCTTCTTAATTTGGTACCGTTTAACCCAGTAATAAAGATAATGGTTAATATACTGTATAATGTTTCTTCTGAGAAAAAGTTATTATAATTTCGCCCCGAATCAGTCTGATATACTGTACCAGGCATGACATGAAGACAAATATCAGATAAATAAAGAAGAAGTGTGSATTTGGAACAGATTGGTACTGAAAGCGGTACACTCATTGCACATGGGGAAAGAGTGTCAAAGTCTCAGTTTTGTTCCACAATTACCAACTCATCCTGTAAGACATGATCGCTCTGTAATTAGGCAGTTACAGCTGATGGAAGAGGAAGAGGAAAAAGGGAGGAAAAATCCCGCAAGCAACGAAGTGAGTGACAAACAATTCTCTGAGGTGCACGAGTAAGAAGGAGAGAAAGACACTCTGTGTGTGACTCTGTGATGTACTACAGTGTTAAATGTTTAAATTATCTCACGATGTTATCTCATGAAGCCATACTTCTTCTTTTTCTTATTCATTTTTTTTTTCTCACACTTGATTGCTGTTTATGCAAATGACACACAGTGTTATGGATGTCCCATGCGAYGTATACAGTATCTGTGCAACAGCAAATAACGGGAGCTATGCATCATAAAGACGACTGCTGAAATATTCACGCGGAAAACCGTGTGAGAAGAAAGCGAAGCGCACGGCACGCGCAATTATCCATCATATGTTGTCAAAGTGACTGACAGATGTTGAAATTGTCTCCACAGATGTGCGACTGATTAATTTTCTATGTCGTGGACATAATTACGGGATGTCAGCATCACTTAGCCGCGAGTATGAGGGGTAATTTCACTCTTTAACATGTTTCAAAGCGAACGCTACATCAGTGAGGCCGCGGATGTGAAGTGCAATCTCGAGAGTGGCCTTTTCATGAAGCGCGCTCGTCCGTGTTTGCGTGCGGCATGTGTTAGAGAGCGATAAATTCAGCTGACATCGTTTTTGCGACATTAAAAAGCGGTTAATGAAATGGGTTAATTAAGTATGCTAATCAGCCCTGTAGACGGACGAATAGGAAAAAAATTATAATAATAAAATAAAATAAAAAAACACTATTGTGAAGGCAAAATGTTAGACATCTTGCAGGATTTGCAAATTGGTAAACACAATTAATGATCAAATTTGTTGACAAAGAAACCAATTAGTTTCACCATCCCTAATGAATTATCTGTAAATTCCATTTATCTGTTGAGCTACGATTTAATATGGCAGATCTAATTGAGCATTTTTCACCCATTACTCTGTACAGAGAAAGCAGACTACTGTACCGATGGTAATAGTTAAACTGAAGTGATGACTTGGGTTCAAAAATCAAGCAAATATTTACAGAAGGAAAGTTCCTTGTGTTCAGAATTGAGTTACACTACTTTATCTAGTGTTTGTGTGTACAATTTAATGTTTTGTCAAATTAATAAAATTAAACATAATTCTCTCATACAGATTGATGAATAAGCTGGCAAATCAGCTACAATTTCAGCTCACTTCAAGTATGGATATTGAATAATGTTATATAGTCCTTGAGATAAACAACTCTGATTATGCCACTGTCTTAAAAGTCCAAGGTTGGAATCTCATGTAACTAAAACCAAACACAGGGAGAACAAGCAAACTTCATACACACAGACCCTGAGGAGGGAATCAAACCAAGTTACAAGGCGCCAGTACAGTACTAACCACTACACCACCATGCCGCCAAATGCTATTTCCCCCCCAAAAAAAAAATCCCTAAAACTTGCCACACATACAGCATATACAGTATAATACCAGAAGTGTGTAAWAAAGCTATGGGGGAAAAATATGTATATACTTTTATTAACTATTACATCTATACCACCGCCATGTGAGCTGAACATCATTGATCATTGATCAGCATAGAGAACAGCAAAATGATGACAAGATCATGGGAACCCAAGGTTCACCCATGCCTGTGGTGACCAAAGGCTAGGACATCCATTCTGATCACACAGAAAAGCCAAAAACATCAATGCTGGCCACCATAGAAAGGCACCAGAACATGTATTGTACCACAAYCTGCCCAGCAGGCAAAGAGCTCAAGGCCATCAAATACAATCCAATGAGGCCCCACCTTGCAACCAACAGCACCCACTGTCAACATCCTGGTGCCAGACATCAATGCACAGAAACCCTGTGAAGCCATGCCCTGAGGGACCTCAGTCACACAAGGGGAACACAAAACCTATAAGTGATTTTAATCTTAATGGTTTGAGATTATTAATACAATATATAAAGTAAAAATAAAACAACTTAACCTGCACTTTATCTTTAAAAAAAGTTAAAATAAATCTCAACAGATAAGTGTTTCCGTTTGTGCGCGCAGGCGCCGTGTATTTGTGTGCGTATGTGTGCGTTTGTGTGTGTGTGTGGAATTAGCCCCTTCCCTCGCCTCGTCTTACACAATAAAACTCCTCCTCCCTCCCCCCACCTTGCTTTTTAAGTTTCAAAACAAACACACACACCACGGAAACACTTTTTTAACGGAAAAAAAAGAAATCCCTCTAATAACACTCGCGTGAGCGCAGACTAACGTAATCACTGCTGTAAAGTGAAAAAAATAAAAAATAAAAAAAATTAACCAGCACCTTACCTTTCAAAAAGTATCGCGGCAGAGTTTCTGTGTAGAGAAGAGTGTGTTTGTCTGTGTGAAGCCGAAGAGGGGGGATGTAAATGCAAGAGAGTGTGTATTTGTGTYGATGTGTGTGTGTGTCGGTGGCAAAAAACCAAGACATGCTCGTATTTTAAATCAAAATTTATTAAAAATTAATAAAAAATTTTTGTGTTGCGGAACACTCGTAAACCGAGTTACTCGCAATCTGAGGTTCCACTGTATATAATTCCACCACCGTTTCAGTTTCAAGAGTGTTTCGAGAAACTACAACAATTTTGAGCAAATATATAATCTTCATCATTATATCATGGGAAACAGAGTTAGGCGAGATTTAAAACCTTTAAAAAATTTGCTCATAATAAATGACAACAGTTGTCCCCAGAGTGATGAACATATTAAAGATGATTTATTACATTTATGTTTATTTATTTAAGTGTAATACATTCATATATAATTATTCATATGTAATATGATTATATGTAGTATTAACGCATAATAAATGTATGAATTTGCATACTGAAGATACTGCTTATCATTTTACAATTTTAAGTAGAAACACCCAAATTGCAGATTCATTAAGGTAAGCATGCAGAAATAAAAAACAAACAAACAAACATGGTATTTCCCCTGGCTTAAATGCAGTTTTTTACATTCTAAAGCTCGCATGTCTTTTTATTCTCACAACCTTTAGTAAATCAGGGCCTTAGAGACATAATTAGCATATTTAGCAGTTTCGTCGCGACGCTATCAGTCTCCAGAGACCAGGGTCATCTAAAGTGGCCAGACAGATTGGCTTTGTTGCAAATAATGCTACACTAGGACCTAATTGGCCAGTGTATTGAGTCACTAGTAGGTTATGTGTGTGTCTTTATATTAAATATAAATGTCAGTGGGGGAGTAATTCAGAGGCGTGGAGCAAGGGAGAGAAAGAGAGAGGAAACCTGACCCTTTTACAAGAGGACATGAATAAATAAATATATATCTTCTGTGAATAATTTAACCTCTATGTCTCTCTGTCATACTGATGYCTGATTTAATTCAGACTGTCCTTGTCCTCAAATGACGTAGTTCATTCGTAATGTCCTATTTGCGGTGTCTCTCACAAAGCTATGGAAAAAGAAAAAAAAGAAAAGAAAACTTAAGAAAAGTGACTGTAGAACGGGAGAGACCAAATAAATAAACTATACACACAAAAGTCAAAACATAGAATGAAGGAAAGGGTTAATGGTGCAGCCAAGTTCAGGGAATGACACACGAGCCGGGTCATTACTTATACGCTTATACAAGGGACTTTCCCCTTAAACCCTTAAAATACAAGTGCACTACAGTATGCGGCATTACGCTACAACTGAACAATTTCCTGTTAAGGATGGTCTAATCATAGCTTTCTCTGTACTATCATGCATAGCTCTGTGTCATGCGAAATGAGCACAAGACTCCATCATGGCCAGCATTGTACAATCTGAGTCTTTTGGTTTAAACCATGTGAAACGTTTCAGCAGATTTGATTGACATGTGGAATAGGATTTGAGGACTAAAATATGCTGAATGCTTCTAATAGCTTCAAATAGAAGAGAGGAGAAAACACAAGAGACTAATCCTGCTTGTCAGTTCAGCATTAGCCAGTCAGATCTTACTAGCAAGCACTTGATCTGTCATCAGTCTCTCTTAGTCATTTCAGCCACTTTGGCAAAACAGTTACATTCATTGTCCCAAATGCATTTTAGGAACATTAGTTTCCTGGGTCATTCCATTTGTCGAGCTCTCTGCATGACTGCATGGGCTACAATAAAAGCTATTCTTGTAAGTTATGCTCTCGCTAAGTTAAAACAGCCGGCACAGTGGCGGAGCGGTTAGTACTGTCGCCTTGTACCTCAAGGGTCTGGGCTTGATTCCCGCCTCGGGGTGTGTGTGTGTGCATGGAGTTTGCATCTTCATCCCGTGCTTGGTGGGTTTCCTTCCACAGTCCAAAGATCAGGCTAATCGGTATTCCCAAATTGCCCATAGTGTGTGAATGTTGGATGGAAATTGAAACAATGCTGACGTCTTAATTCCTATTGGTCATCTTCTACAACAGCAGCTGCAAGATAAGTAATTGGTTTATAATAATGCATTTGAAGGAGCCTCCAGTGTCGATGCTTTTGTCACAGACCGGCTGGTATGGAATTGACTGGTTATAACTGTTATAAACTAAGTCATAATGGGAACTATATCATGGATATTCCAAAACATAGCTACTGTATATGTTACTATAAATAGATAAGATGCATGACATGTCTGTTGTGTAGGAACAATAAACCATTTTCGGAGATCCTGTTAACTTCAGAGTCCTAACAGTAAATCTGATTCATGTTATATCAAACATTCACTCAACCATTCATTCTCTATAGCGCTTATCCTGTACAGGGTCACAGGAGACCTGGAGTCTATCCCAGGCGACTCGGGGCATGAGGCGGCGTACATCCTGGATAAGGTGACAATCCATCACAGGACACACAAGCTCACTCACTCGCTCGCTCACTCACTCACTCACACACTACTGGCAATTTGGAAACACCAAATTAGCATGAAACCCAGCAAGCATGGGAAGAACATGCAAACCCGACATGCACACAGACCCAAARATAGAGCTCGAACCCTTAACCCTGTAGGTGTGAGGCCACAGTGCTAATGCTACCATCAGACCAAACAAATACCACTGTGTATATTACATCTTCCTTATGTTACTGAAATTACCAGATTAAAAAAAATAATAAATTATCGTATACAATATGTATTCTGAAGTACAGTATAGTTGCACACTATATGTGTTTATTGACAGAATGTACTAGATGGAAGTAATGGAAGTGATGGAATTATGTAATAATCTATAAGAGAGTGGCCTGCTGATTAATTTTCTCTATAATATTTCTGCATCAAAACTTATCCATATGTGTAAGGTGTAAAACACGTGCGGGTGTGCTGTGACAGGGAAATAAATCAATAATTTCATCGGGGAAAAAAAACAAAAAACAATCCAAAGTAAAATCAAACCAGGAATGAGCTTATTAGATCTTTTGAAGAAAAAGCGAAGTCAGAATGTTAGAGCAAAATTTTTCGATTACGTGACTGATCATCCTAATAACGTCCGCTCTTATCTGTGAATAGGACTTTGATTTTGCATTTCCATTTATTTGTAAAAAGAGATCCTCCCTTATGTCATACCGTATCAAAAAAGCATGTAGTTGCACAAAAGGCTACAGTAGCGCATACTGTATGTTTATATAGCATCTTGATTTTATTTTTGTTGTTGTTGTYTTTGTTCAACCATTCCAGTATATCTTCAGCCTACAGAATTGGAATAATGACTGTAAAGGTTGTTCAAGGCTCGTGCATTAATAAATGCTACTCTGCTGAATGTGTGCGCTGTGATGTATGTTTCATAATGACCTCTGCAACACAAATCATATTCCTGGAAGGGAAGTGACCGAGATGAACCTGAAAACTGCTTCATTACCCGAGAAAACACCCCCATCATTCTCACAACACCTAGTGGATGATCTCCTAAGACCTACAAGGCCTTGCCAAGGAAAACTCCTGCTTCCCATGAGCAGCCTGGTCTTTCTGAGAATGTCCTCGCTGGCCTTGAGAAGAGATAATAAAAACACGCACGTTTAGCCTTGTGAAATGGAKACTGTCCTGTCTTGCTCCATGCTTAAAGAAATATGAGTAGATCTTGGTCAATATTTGCGGGAAATGATCCAGGACATGGTGGTGTCAGGGAGAAAACGCTCGAATGACAGAYAAGCGCATAAGTGCGCAATTCATGCATATCAAGGCCACGCTTATGGTCGACTCCGGTAGATGAAATCGGGCAAAACCATATAAAAAATTCATAGCTTTAGAGAGCGTCGGCCTATTTACGGTGGCCTAATTAGCCGTATGCTAATGAAGCACTGGTGTCAGTGTTATCCTTGACATCAGTGATTGAAGGCCAGTGCGCTCAAACCCCAGAGGAGACGAAGACCTGCTTTCACCTCTCATCAGAGGCACCAGAGATCAATTTAGTTAATTGTCTAATATGTAAATGTTGTAGGTTCRTGCCGCAGCCCTACGTGCCTGCGAGCGAACGTGACGTATGGCTTCCACTTCATTGATATGCGCAGGTTTCCTGTGTGTCCCAATTATAATACTCCTTAATTGGACAATGCGCTTCAAGCGAGTCATTAAAACTTGACATGGACGCTTATGCGTTATTTCACGCGCTCGCAGGAAAGCCTCTATCTTCCGCCGTTAGCCGAGGCCTCTTTTTACTAACCCCGCGACGCATGAACTTGAGCATCGGATCTTCCAAAGTCAAGCGTTTATCTCCAGTAATCAAAAGCAGCCAATGCGAGAATGTTTTACAACATATCACCCGGCGATATATATACACCCTTCATACACTACATACCTCGTCATACTAGCTCATAAAACATCAATCAAAAGCGTTACCCCCCCAAACACACACAACTGGGTTAATTGAATTTGTATGTAAATGAGCAGTGTACATATTTAACATGTTCCTTGTGTAGCTCATTAACATTCTGAGAGATTGGAATGCTTGAGGCGAGCATCACCTAAAACAGTACATCAAGACAGGACAGGACAATTTGAATAAATTACTTATTGAGGTTTGTATTCCAGCTGCATGAATGGCCCTGTGCTGATGATTATGAAATGCTGAAATAAAGAAAATACAAGCATGGTATCAGGGTAGCATCGATTTGACATTCGCTYGAATATATCATAAAACGAATTCCATCCTTCGCAACATTCCCTTGTTTCAACCGAACGCAATTACAGAATCGCAAGTTCCACAGTTAATTACCCACTACTGGGACATACCCACCTTCAGTATCTATCCACATTGCACATACCACAGTGAAAGTCCACAGATTAAAGCAGGAAATAGTAGAGATAAAAAGCGTTCATACYGCAGATAAATATAAAACGATTCGTACGGGTTGCATGCTAAGTGCCATCACGCTGGGAACGTTTGTTAGTTAAGCGGTTGGAGGAACTCTGCCAACCACACAGGATTGCTTCAAATGGAATTCTTATCACCAAACAAACACACACACACAGTCCACTCCAACTAGCAACTGACAGTTCCTGAATTTCAGCTAAGACTCTTATATAGTGGTTTGGCTCCACCCACAGCCATTATGTTGGACACAGTTACAAAATGATTCRAATAACTACTATAGCGTGTCAGYGAAACTTAAACTACTGTAGCATAGCAAAAATTACAAGACTTTAGAYACCTTAATAACCAACACAATTGATTATCACTATGAATTTTATTTCTCCAAGCACCAAAACTTTTCCTGCCAGAAAAGAAAGAACGTGTGCAGTTACTGTACCACAGACAAGAACTTGATGTTTGATTATTGTTCATTGTTCAAATGTTTCATTAGGGTGGAAAAAAAAAATGGAGCATTTGTGCAAACTCATTTACAATTTGAAAGAGTCTAAAATAAAAAATTAAATAAAAAAACTACTAAACAAACCAAAAAACATTTTCTGAAAGCCAATGTTGAGGTAATTCACAATCAAAACGCATGTAATGCTGAAGCAGCTAGTGGAGTTCTTTCTGCTTTCTCATGTTGGTACAGTCCAACAACCCCTCCCTGATCTTCCAGATTGGTGAATTCCAGCAGTCCTAAGAGGAAAGCATGTTTTTTCCATGAAAAACAAACCGGTTGTTTATTGCCGCTGTCTTTTTCCACCTTTCTTTTGGTCTGTCATGTTCTGCCCTCAGGTCCTCCTTAGGTAATTTTCTCAATGTCAATCAGTGGCTCATCTTCGATGGTGAAATCCTGCTGGTTAGTTTCACATACCGTGTCTCCAGTTGCTTCTTCCAGCTGATTTTAGTTGAATCAAAATCTGTGATGGTATGCAATTTTATTATCAAGTTTAACTACTTACTCATCGTTTTCTTTATCATCTCTGCGTTGTTGGTAAAGCACAGGGACAGAACTTTTTTTTTTTTTTTAAATAACATAGCAGAGCTGTGAATGACTCTGGATGTACTGTACAAGGGATGACATGGCTCTCTTAAGTGCTTACATCTTTTGTAGCAATATGGCTGAGTTCGCATTATAAGCCACATTGCTCAGATGGGATTTGCGTGCCATGATGGTTCAAATTCATAATTCCACATATGACTTTGACTGACTGTAAAGTGGACGCATCTGTCCTCTGATATGCCTTTGCCCATGTTATCTGGGATGAAGCACATTATACTGTATTTCTGGGACCATGCAATCACTTTAAACAATGAATYCAATTTTAACAAAGTTAGTCAGCTGCATTTTTGAGGTCCAGAAGAAGGAARCAAGCCAGATGCCTAGCCATAACTGTTTTAGTTCTTAGGGGCAGTGGTGACTGGTTATTGATCAGACGGTCGGTGGGTTCACACTCCAGCACTGTCAGGTTGCCACAATTGAGCTTGTGAGCAAAAAAATTCTAATTTTACTGTGTTGTAAGGTACAAATGACAAATAATTGAATACTTTAAGGCAGTGGTGGCTCAATGGGTTAAGGCTGTGGGTTACTGATTGAAAAGTTGGGGGTTCAAGCCCAAGCACCGATATGTTGCCACTGTTGAGGYCTTGAGCAATGGCCTTAACCCTTCCTGTATCCTGCCTGATTCCTGCACTCTGCCCCAGCATCCTAACTGGGCTATGCGAAAAAATCATGTACATGTGATGAATAATTGGATAATACTACTTATCATTGTTTAGCAGCGGGTGCTAAATGATGTAAGCGCCCTATGCATGCACAAAGTCACATGCATTCCAAATTACTGTTCTCATTCGAGTCACATGACCACACATCAGATTTGCGGTTGATCGAGGACCACATACAGTATGATTATGATTCACATCTGATCTAAAAACCATCAGATTTGTGCATTCAGGCTGGCTTATAAACATCAGTTCTGTGTCACAGGGTAAAAATAAGAGTCACTTCAGGCTGGTAATGTCAACGTTGCCGATTACATGTTATTTGGTAAAGTCTTACTCAGACATAAAACATATTTTATCAACGTAATCAATCAAACATTATTTAGCTGTTTTGGTTTTCAAAAAAAAAAAAAAAACGTTTCAGAAAGAATGATTAAGAGTGTATTTAATAACTGTGACTTCATTTGTATGTAATTGAACCAATCAATTCTTCTATAATCAAATAAAATTTATATTATATTACATTACATTACATTACATTATATGAATCTCATTCTTAAAGCACAAATGCAAATGAATGCACCACTTGATTACAGCCTTATAGTAGAAATGCCCACTTTCTATGGGTGACACTGTCCTGCCCTTGAACGCAGGCTGATGCCATTTGCAAGACACACAGCAAGTCATTGACAAACATCAGCGAATGCTCATTGACAACTTTTAGCCCTGTTGCTATGTCAACACTGCACTTGTGTACCTTGATTTAGCAGCCAAGGATGATGTGACTGCAATCACTCTTCACTGTAGGAGCAGGAGCCGGTGAACAATTTAACCATGCATTGACATGCGCACATACAACATGCTGACATTTATACTGATACGTGCTGTATTGCCTCACACTTACACTATTCCTGCTCGGTTCCTCAAATACAGTATTGTCTTGTTTAATTAATGCCAAGGACACAAAATATAGTGGGGTAAAAAAAATAAATAAATAAATGCCCCCTTGTTTCCACACCTACCTGTACAGTATTTCGGTGCTTGCATCACACTTTTCCAGTTTACTGCATATAAGCAAAATAGTATGGGTGTAAATATAACAAGACATAGACTGTGCRAAATCACGCATCATGATTCAGTCTAGACAGCCAAGACATGTCGTTTAGCTTTGAAATACTCACGGGAAGGGCTAAACAACTAGACTCACCCTCCCATTTCCATAAAAGCTAGCAAAAAGAACCCCAGTCCCTACATAATTACAGCAATTACAACCCTCAAATTGCATAATGATCCATGCAGTAGGAAGGTTTCCAAATCACATGTCGGCATGAATGTGGTTAGAAAAGATGAGAGAAGGAGAAAAAGTGAGAGAGAGAGAGAGAGAGAGAGAGAAAGAGAGGGAGGCTCTAGAACATGTGAGAACTGCTTCTATAATGTTTAAATAGAGTGTTGCGGTCTAATGAGGAGGGTTTGGCTGCCGAGTTCGTAAGCATAAGCCGAGCGATTTGCTGCTTCAACTCACTGGAGCAGTGCAGCAGGAGAAATAAGCCAGAAAGCACATGAATTATGGACCCGAGGGAAACAACCATTAACATAGCGATTGGGAATGCAAGGGTGAGAGGAAGTCAACAGCGTTTAAATCCCAAAGCTTGAGTTTAATTATGGCGTGTGTGAGTAAATATAGCGTGTACTTGGGCTGTGAACGGAAGGTTAACTCAACTGGGAACGGAATAAGATCGATCTGAGCTTCAAATAAGATGCTCAATTCTTTCTTCTTTCTTCTTTTCCACTTGCAGCGTTTGGATTATGGAAAGTTCAAATCGATTTGACGATATAAAACAATACTTATTCAGATTAAATGCATAATCTTGTAAATGTACAGTATATGCGAGACACTGCTCCATTCCCCTCCCGAACATTTTTCTTGCCTCAGTTTTGCCATCATATTTACTCTTATCACCGAATGGCTCTCCAGCTGACCTTAATATGCTGATCTTAGCTGATCTTAATAAAGCTGGAATTGCAGGGAGGAAGATGTGGAGGCATTCGAAGCGACGGCATTCAGCAGAGCATGGCATGCAGGCCCTGCTGAGCCACGCCGTGTAAATTACTGTTCACCGTGCCCTCAAGACTGCCAGATACAGAAGGAAGCATCTACTGTTTGCTACCACAAACACTACAAACAGCTTGAGAGCTCTTTAATGTTTTCCAGGTTGTAAGGAAATGAGCAAGTCTGCTGATAAAGTAGAAACAGTTGCACAATTAGGCGTCTCTTTGCATGTTATCTTTAAGACAAATAACCGAAGCGGTTGCAAAAATAAGCATGCATGACTAGCGAGTTGTTAGCTATACGTAGAAGAAAGCAGCCAGATATATGGAGATATAAGACAACAGTACTGTTTTGCTACATTGCTATGAAATAAATGTTAATAATGACAAAACTGTACTGACAAATCAATGCAATTTGAGCAAACTACACTATAACAGAAATAAATAAAAAAATAATCGTGTCCTCTTGGATGACATGTGATAAGGTTATTTTCCCATGAACCATCAAATACTACAATTGATTGCTAGCACTGGTACACTGGTATTAAAGCATTTCTGGTGCAATCTTTGCTACCACACAATTGAAATCTTGTCACCTATAGTAACTGCTGTACTTCTGCAGCAGCCTCCATCATGCCGTAATTGCAGATAAAAGAGCACAGCTAATCTGGCAGGTGTTGATAGCATTACCATTTTTGTAGCATGTAGAGGGATGATTTGCATGAAAGAAAAGAAAAAAAAAATTCCAGTACATAAACATATTTCAGGTTTATATGCAAATGCTCACTGTGCTGCATTTTTGTGTAATAACAGCTATTTCACAGCAACGTGTACGGTAGAAAAGACATAATCGTACATGTTCATCATTGTTCTGTCACAGAACWGATATACAGTAGTTGATGAAATATGCTGTCTGTAAGAATGATTTATAGATCGACTATGGAAGGAGTCTCCAGTGTCAGTAAAAGTGAGAGGGACGTTTACGGGAGAAGTTTCTGTTTCTCTTTTTTGTATCAATTTCAAGAGAAAGAAAAAWTTGGCAAATAGATGAATGAATGATCATGTGTTAAAAATGATTTCTCATACTCACAGAACCACTTTTTCACAGTATGGCCAAAACAATTAAGGGAAGAAAACTTGAACAGATGTGAAAAACTGGTCATATTCAGTACATTCAGGTCGTCAGCTGTTGCCACATAACGTTGCTGAGTCTAGACCTGACCAACTGAAACAACACCAGATCATAACACTGTCTAAAAGGGCTTGTACAGTGGACATGATGGGTGCATCGCTCTAGAATAGGCTCAATCTGAACTTATTAGACCACATGACCTTTTTTGTATTGATTTCCATTTTTTTTTCTGGTCTTTATGGTCCCTAGCAAAGTGATGGCTTTTTTATTTTTATTTTTTTATTCGTCTCACTAACATGTGGTTTTCTTATGAATACACAACTGTTTAGTTCCACTGCATATGTAAATTCTATACTGTATATA
>QMIH01001361.1:109862-121765 GCA_003987875.1 Clarias batrachus | reverse complement strand
GAGTATAGAGCCAGTATGGAGAGGAGTATAGAAAATGTATGAAGTGGAAAATTTGAGAAAGTGTGGTCTGGGGAAGCATGGAGGAGAGTCCTGGGGTAAATATCAGCAAGAGGTTGGAGAACATCACGGAAATCTGTGAGGAGAGTGCTGGAGGAGTAAGTATGGGACTCTAGGGTAGAAATGCACAAAGACTGATCTATACAGTACTGTACAAAGGTCTCGAGCCACGCCTCGTTTCCTCATATTAAATGAATATGAAGTGATGAAAATTTTAAGAAAGAAACAGTAACAAATGTTTTGCTTCAACAGCCTGCAAATGCATAAGAATGCTTGTTTATGTAACAACCACAGCAGCAACCTCGTTTCCCCTCTCATCTGTTCCAACCACTCAGCATTCAGCGGGACCAGATCATCTGCACCCGTTTCTCAATTTTTCATGCCTTAAGTTGGATGATTTTTTAATGCTTGGATGATTTGTGTGGTTTARCAAACAAAAAACATTCCCCTGAAGCTGCTCATGGTACAAGGGACTGAACACAAGTAGTCCTTCAGGTCCTTCAGCCTGGAGAACTGTTCTTCAAGACTACATTAAAATGTGTGTGTTTGTTGTGAAACTTTAAAAGCGAGGTGGCAAGAGGGAGGAGGAGTTTTACTGTGTAAGACGGGGTAAGGGAAGGGGCTAATTCTACACCCACACACACACACAAATACACGGCGCCTGCACACACAAACAGAAACACTTATCTGGCGGGATTTATATATTTATTATTATATATTATTTTAGCCTATGGAACATTATATGGAACATATAATTTGAGTTTCCATTATTGCTTATGGGAAAATTAGATTTGGTTTACGAGTGTTTTGGAATAGAAATGAGGGGTGGTGCAAGACATTTGCAACAGGACTGTACAGTGTGTGAGTATGGGTAAGAACATTGGGGAACACGGTTAGRGGGGAGTTCTGTTCTGAAAGAGAGAGCCAAGTAAGTACAGATKAAATGATGAACTTTGACAAGTATAGAAGAGGAAGGATATTGTGAGTAAAACAATACACTGTACAGTAGTGTATGAGAGCATATCTGAGAAGGATCATGGATGGATATGAATGTGTGGTTATAAGAAGGTATTGAAGAGGGTCCGTATGAATGTATACAGTAGGTGAAAAGAATATGGAAGAACAGACCATTTGAAAATGTGTGACATGGACAATGGGAAGAAAAGTTTATAAGACGTTTTTTTTTTTAAATGGAATAAACCAATAAGAGACTTTCTGGTAAAATCTGAAAGAGACTCTGTAGGGAAGGAATAACGAATACATTTCTAAGGAGTAGAGATAGAAAAGTGTGAAGWATGGTATTGGAAAGGTTTAGAAGGCCAGAATGACTGTGAAAGTGTGGAAAGATAATTTATGGGCTAGTATGGAGGTGACTATGGCAGGACATACATACATGTGTAAAAATTAGTGCCCCCTCCAATCGTCCAATTGAAGTTGGTTTGAGATCTGGACTTCCTTAACTAGGAAAAAAAATGCTAAAAAACCTTGATTATTTAATTTTTCAGCCATTATGATGACTTACTGGCGTACTTTGGATCAGTGTTGCATAAACTAAACTTTAGCTGTAAGACAGATGGCCACACATTTGCCTCTAGAATACTTTGGTATTCAGAGGAGTTCATAGTCGACTCAATGACTGCAAGGTGCCCAGTGGGTATAAGGTGTTTGCTGCTGAAATGCTGTTTGGTTTTTGCCAAACATAGTGCTTGGTGTGCAGTTTTCAAACCTCAGCAGTGGTTCAGTTGCACAGAGAGGCAGAAAACTCTTTCTCTTGGTAGACCTTCCAAACAAACCGTACTCGTTCAGTCTTCTTCTAATTGTGCTGTCATGGACTTTAACATTTAACATGATCATTGAGGCCTGTAGTGTCTAAGATATAGCTTTTGAGCGGTTTTGTATTTCTCTGAGCATTGCACGGTCTGACTCTGGGGTGAATGTGCTGGGACGTCCACTCCTGGGGACACTGGTAGCTGTCTCGAATACTTTCCATTTGTGAATAATCTTTATCACTGTAGATGTTGAGGTTTGGAAATGGTTGTATAACCCTTTCCAGATTTGACAGCAACAGTTGCTTCGCTAAGACAACTATTTGGCTTTATTTTTATTCAATACATAATGGCACTGAGAAAAAAGTAATATGTTGTCATTCGTCAGATGTTCTATTTCCCTCATACTAAGATGCACTATGATCAGAGGATTTGTATATATACATATTTTTTAAATTATTAAAATAGGGGCACTAACTTTTACACATGTAGAAGACAATATSACAATGTAGGGGAAGGAAATGATTGTGTAGGAAGGTAGGGAAAAGAAGAAGACAGTGATAAGGTAGTCTTAATGAGTATGTGTCCCTATGAGAGTGAGTAKGAAATAAAATATCTGAAGGGRAAGCRTAGACAGGAATATGATATAGTGCGTCCGGATATTTGTCAAAATGCGCCGAAGACAAAAAGAAAGCAAGAGAAAAATCCCCAAACTCCGAATGGACCTCAGAGGGGAAATTATGATGGCACTACAAGGAAGAGACATATCATGGAGAGGTCCTGCCCTCACGAGACAGATCCCTCAGTGTGTGCTTAAAATAAAAGAGAGAGACAAAAGGAAAAGACGACTGGTTTGCATTTACAGCTTCAGATTTGTAACCCGCGTATAAAATATTCATCACTGTCTCTGTCAGCATTTCAAAACAGCCTATTTCCTCAAGTCCTCTCTCCCACGATTTGTATAGAAACACACACAATAGGAGTTTACAATGTGAGGATGGAGGCCATGAACTGGTGCATGTTCATGGGAAAGTGGAAGTGGAGAGAGTGTGAGAAAGGAGAACAGAAATGCATGAAATGTCTTTGTTCCATCGCACACATCTCTATAGACGACAGGGGGAAAAACTGCACTGGATATGATTCCGCATAATGAAGATGGAGACGGGGACGAAGGCGTGGATAGAAAGTAAGAGACGGCAGAATATATCTGTTGGTCTGTCTGTGCATGTGTCCCGGAGACAGCCAATGAGGACGCAGACACCCGGTTCAGCCGCGAGTTTACTGGGTCAGTCGACGCAGGGAATCAGCCTATTAGCTGCGAGGACAGTGTCGGGACGCTTCAGCGTGTGTGTGTGTGTGTGTGTGTGTGGTGGGGGAAAAGAGTGCCGCGCACCAGACGGCATGTCGTAATCATCTGTCTGAGGCAGAGAGCAGCCGAGTGAGAGAAAAGGCTGAGTGAAGCACAAGCACTGAACAGAATGATCATAACTGGTGTGCAAATGTGCATGTGAGAGATTAGTCAGAGGAATATATGCCTGACGACATTCTGAAGAAGGAAATGGAAATGAGATGATGTGAGGAAAGCAGCAGGGAAACATAACGAGTGATGACAGTTATCCATAGAGATTACATCAGATCTGGAATGTTGCCACTTTATATTACACAAACCCAGACCCAGAAGGTACGTCCGCGTGCCCATACATACATTTACRACTCTGGGAAGAAGAACACATGTCCATATTTCACTGMGAAGCACACTACAGCTGCTAGCATTTTAATTGATATACATCTTCATCTGGAATATGGCGCATCTTCATTTAGGMAGAAATAACACCAATTACTGCCACAAAAGCACCAATCAGGGATTGGCTTAACGATATAATGAATGCGCTGAGTAAATGGGCATGTTTTTAGAAGGAGTGGTTTGTAATTTTCAGAGCCATCTAAAAAACATTGAGAAGGTTCATTGTTTTTTGCTGTTGTTGTTGTTGTTGTTGTTGTTTTTTCTGAAAATGTACACATATTGCATGAAGGCTGGTTTTAGGGAGCTAGGGATGAATAATGATTTTAAAAAAATGACATGTAAAGAAACTAAAGTGATCAATTATATCGCACTATATTGCAATTTCTTTTCAATATGTTTTCTWCAATATGTTTTTGGAAATAGATGGAGGATACTCCAGATGTGAATTTCTTCCACTTTATCCATGCTTTAATACTGTAAATACATTATGCACAGTAATTCCTCAACAGCCCCACTCATTTCTTCATATTCCATTAAATATTGTCGATTAAATTAAAGAAATGGGAACAAATGATTGACTGTGACAGGCTGCCTGTACAAAGGGACTGGACTGAAAATGAGAGACAAAACAAACTTGCCAAAAACTAGAGCCAGAGAAGTCCTTCAGGAGGCCAGGAGAAGTATTCCTCAATACTCTATTAAAAATGCGAAATAAGAAGGGAGCAAGAAATGAAGAAATGAGGGGTGGCTCAAGACTTTTGCACAGTCCAGATGATGATGGATGCTCCCATATGGACATCCATTTCATAAAGTTTTACCCATGCATTAGTTGGTAATCTCACCCACATATTGTAAATACAGGAAAAACTGCTGCTGTAACCATGAAGACTCCTAAAAATCCAACTTCATGATAATTAGTGGCGTAGAAAAGTTTTTCAACCCTAAACAGGACCTTGATTTGCATCATGGCACTTTGTTATAGGGAAAAAAAAAAGAGAGAGAGAGAGAGAGGAAATATTTCTAACACTGAAGATTATTCAAGATGGGAAATGCTAAACTACACAAAACCACACTTGATTTCTTCACTAATAAAGACCTCATGTTAACATCAAATCTTTTTAAAATTAACTCAATTGCAACTCATTATTATTACATACATATTTTTTCATGCTACGTATGTGAAGCATGTTAAACTCACAAACATGCCCATGGTCTGGATCACATGTCGAACCCATTTCCTGCCACTTGACCTTCTCAGACCCCTCCAGACGGGAACCAATCAGCAGTCCCGGGGACTGAATACAGGGATCTGTTTAATCACATCTAAGTTTACACACCAACACTGGGTTCAAAACATACAGTGTGAGTGATGTGAAACACCTGCCCTTCTTAAACCCAATTACAGCTTCAGGTTTTATCCTGACATTCACATGAACTCAGATAAAGGTAAATACCAGTACCACAAACTAAAAAAAAAGGAAAAAAATAAATAAATAAAAGAATTACATACATTGTTATGAAGTTAAGCAAAGTGTTTTGTTTTATTTTATTATTGTAATTTTTTTTTTTTTAATTGTCACTAGACGAGACTACACATAATAAATTAATCAATTAATCAATTGATTTCAAGGGTGTGCAAACAGTACAAGCAAATAGGATTTCACTATAAACCACAAGAACATTGTCACAGTAAAGGACAGTGCAGCACCAGCAGGTTCTCAGTTCCAGTGTGAAACAAAGTGCAAATTAAAAGATACATTAAAAAGTCCAAAAATTATAAATAGAATGATGCGCAGTTGTGTTGATGTTGAGGAATCTGTTTGCTTGTGGGAAGAAACCGTTACACAATCTGACTCTGTGGGCCCAAATGCTTTAGTAGTTTTTGCCAGACGGCAGGAGGGTGAAGGTGTGTTTATGTGTGGGGGCATCTGCAATGCTGGTGGCTTTGTGTGGTACAAAAGTCTATGGTGGAGGGAAGAGAGATCCTGATGATCTCGTCAACAGTCCTCATTATCCGCTGCAGGCTCTTGCAATCCAAGACGATGCAGTTTCCAGACCAGGAAGTCATACAGCTGCTCAGAATGTCAATATAGTCCCTTTGTAAAGGTAGGAAGGTAGGCATTTTTGCATTTTTCAGCCTTGGCAGACAGAAGAGATCCTGCTAGGATTTCTTGACTCTGCAGGTTGTGTAAAGGGACCAGGAGGTTCTTCACTGGCTGGTTCTTCATTAGGTCATACTGGTGTTATTGTCTAGAGGCATGATGGAAAGGCTAATGCACACAAACTGCCTAATTTAGTTAAGTTTTAGTGGGAATATTTGGAGTGGTGTGATTTCCACTAGGGGGCAAGCATGAGTCTTGGATATAATAGTTAGCTTCTGTAACAGCAAGACTCACACTTGCCCCCTAGTGGCAAGTGTAAGTCTTGCATATAATAGTTTATAATAGCTATTGTAACAGCAAGAGCAGCTTTAGCTTAAGCAAGAGCAGACATGAAACATAAAGAGCATGGATATATGCTTTATGTGCTATAAGGAATAAGTTACTGATAGGTGGCAGTATTTCACCCTTCCAATCAATATCATGGGCAGCCATCACTGTGTTGAAATGCTGAATTTTGTCTTAAATATCATTGAGCTCAAGCTTAATTATGCTTGTTAGTTAGTTCCAACAAAACAATCTGATTGGACAAGAGATCCAGTCAAATCCCACGAGTTGTGATAACAGACAGTAACAGCACTGGGATGTTTCACTATTTGTATCACTCTGCGTCGCAGGTGTTCTAATAACCATAAAGTCTCATCATGGGTGAAAGTAGGTCAGTACGTTGCGCGGTACTGAGGAGAGAGCAGCTGCCTGCCAAAACTCGCATTCAAAACCAGATATGGAAGCACTTTCAGTCTTTCCGAATTGATCCATCTCTAACCCCTGATCAAGAGCATTACTTATTGTATGGAATAATAGATTCATTTTACACTATTTGAGATTCAACCCTGGAACCCCAGGATTACAATCAACCCTCACAATCTCTACATCTAATTGAATGAAGTGGAGACAAAAGGAGAAGCTTGTAGGACTGTTTCATCTCCTTCATGGTTTATTCTTCTTGCCTCTTGGCTACGTATACTGTAGTATTGATGGTAAGAATTTTTTTTTAAAACTACTGTCACTGTGGATATAAACATTTGAACATGTCTCCTAACACTGATTACGGATAACATACAGGTTAATTCCAGGTTTTAGATTGAGATTCGTAAGGGAGCTGATGGTCTATAGTACTTTAAACATTTCATCCACTATAATAATAATCCCTGTTATTTCTAAACACATGTCATGTGGTTTATACAGTGCGTAGCAGCTGTACAGTATATTAAATAAATTTGTGTAAAGTTTGTTACTACTGTCACACCTGCCGATTGATTTGTGATGGCTTGCCGAGGTGCAGCATTGGACAGGAGCCGTGTGGTCACTGAGCTGGCATGGAGTGACGCTGTGCTCTACAGGAAGTACTGATTGCGAGGCCCTGAGGTTCAAGTCTGGGCGCTGTGCATTTTCCAGCAGCTGCTGCCTGCCTTTCCTGTTTTGACGGCTGCTGTCTGGCTTGCCCCAAATAACGCTTCGGCTAAACGGCCTACTTACAACGGCCTCGCTTGGACCCCATATCGCTCTGCACAAAAAGAGGAAGTGACTTTCCCACACATCCGCCACATCCTCCTTCTTTCTCTCTGCTCTCTGACAAACACGGACCTCACAGGCTTGTTTGCTCGCATTTGTTTACATGATTGTTGCATTACTCCCACTAGGGACATAATCCCCTGTACAGCCAGCAGAAATCAGGATGGTGTTGTAACATGAAAGCAAAGTTTTAGACAGTGGAATATTAAAAGTGTTCCAGTTCCTATTTTGCATGGAGGAGGAACTGGGAGCTCATGAGGTATAAACCGCTTAACAGGAACGTGGTCATAGAGTGGTTCTATAGACAGGGGAAAAAAAAAACTAGCAGGAGGGTTTTACATTATGGCAAATTATAAATTTTACTATCTTAGTCCCAGTGCATGCGGATCACCATCGGACATCTGCTATTTCGACGGACTGAACGCATTAGGCATATGCTAATTTTGCTACAGCACATAAACAAAAACATTAATGCATGACATTCACCGTGTGAGGGAAATCACTCTTACATGCAATCTGGACAGGATTACATTTAAATGTGCTTTTAAAAATGCTCCATTGCAAGTTTATTCCCATCCAGATTGGCTATGGTGGTGTAATTTCCATTCCTTCAGCTTAAAAAAATGATAAGAATTGAGAAAGGTATCAATGTCTACTAATTTAAGTCAGGATACGCATCCATTTATTTATTTATTTATTTATTTATTTATTTTTGTTATGCAACTTTAAAAAAAAAAGTCGTCTACTTGTTGTTTTTATTCTTGTAGTGTGCATATCACTGACCTTCACCTAGATATTAAACATTTCCCTAATTACTTCAATGCTTCCTTTAATGTTGTGAATGGAGCACGTTCAAGTATCCACTCCATGCAAACATCCACGTTCTTCAAAAACACTCCCTGCTCGAAATTCACTCCTCCTGTGTTTAATTTATTGCTGTCCAGATGTAAGAGTTTATCACTGAAAACATGTGTGAATAAATGTGTTACAAGTGTCTTACTGATGAATTAATCCAACTCGAATAAACCTGATGTCAGATGTGTGTCTCCACATTTGCATCCAAATGATGAGCAAAACACACAGGCGGTAGAAGGTCAGGGGTAAATTCAAGATTGTTTTCATCTACTGTACAAACACACAATACTGTGCAAAAGTTTTGACCACCCCCCCCCCTTATTTCTTCATATTTTGCTTCCAAAGAGCCATACTTTCTTGTGTTTTAATGCAGTCTTGAAAAATAGTTCTCCATCCTTCTTGAATTACACTTTTGGCTGTCATTTTCAGTCCACCTGCTGTACCTGGCCAGTTTCAGAGGAATGTTTTTTGTTTGTTCAAGTCACATGGTGACCCATGAATCATTCAAGCATGAAAAAGCATCTAAATTAAAGCATGGACCAGTGAGAAAGGGGTGAAGATGATAACAGATGATCAGGATGGTGATTAGTATACTGGTGATGCTAAATACTGAGTGGTACTGTAGCTCAGTGGTTAAGGCATTGCACTACTGATCAGGTTCAAACTCACTGAGTTACCACTGTTTGGCCCTTGAGAAAAGCCCTTAACCATAAACTGCTCAAATGTTTAAAAAAAAAAAAGTGCTAAGAAACACTCTGGATAAGGGTGTCTGCCAAATACCATAAATGTAAATAGTTGGAACTGATGAGGGGGGGAAATGTGATAGTTACAGAAACAATCCATTTTTAAATTGTATCTTTAGGTACTTTGAATGATGTCACAGTAAAGCATTTGCTTCTTTTAATTTTAATTTAATTTCATCTACATCCTTTAATTTATTTTAATATGAAGAAATGTGTATTTGGATGGGGTGTCAAAACTTTTGCACAGCATTTCGAATCTTTCCAACTAATTCTGAATGTAACCTGGATGTACTAATAAGTCATAATAT
This sequence comes from Clarias batrachus, assembly GCA_003987875.1. Taxonomy (NCBI): domain Eukaryota; kingdom Metazoa; phylum Chordata; class Actinopteri; order Siluriformes; family Clariidae; genus Clarias; species Clarias batrachus. The sequence continues at coordinate 112,618 of QMIH01001361.1, read as the reverse complement.
CTCATTTGGCTGCTCATGGGACATCCAGTGCTCATGTCTTTTAGATGTCTCTGGGACATTGCTGAGAAACATGTCCACAAGCAGACAAAGGCGATTGTCATCAAAACACAATTTGTCATAATTTTATCCATGTTTCCTGGAAATTAAGCCACGGAAACGTTTAACAGGGTTTTCCCAGACTGCCAGACATTTTATTGTATTTACTTTAGCTGCTTATTTTTATATGTATATCTGCTCAAAGAAACCAGATATGACTTTAGGTGCAGTAATGTAGCTACTATTTAGCTCTTTAAAACTGTTGGGAAGCTGGCTGTTGAATCATTGTCTCCTGACTAATGACTGCAATGTTTTCTCAACAATCATCTCTAAACCCTCCTGCTTGATTTGGATTTGAAAAATATACATATACAGTATAGAGCAATCTTGATAACTTTGCTGTTGCCAGGAAATGATGTCACCCTGAATGTGCTGAAGCTGATTTCAAAACAGCAGCATTTTTGTGTTGAAATGAAAGAAAGGAAAAAAAAGAAAAAAGAAAGAGGAATTGATAATCAGCTCTTTAACCTTATAAACCGGGCTGAACAACATAAACACCTAAACTCTCAAAAATATAGCTGTATGTTGAGAATTCTGTATTCTGACTCATTCTTTTTTGATCAAAGCACCTGTCTGTTAAAAGCAAACACAATTTAGCTTTCGCCCGAGGGCTGCAGACTTGTTTCACCACCATACAATGGTTGCACTTGTGTGTGTGTGTGCTTCTATGATAAAACACACACATCCTTTAGTTATTAGAATTCATGCGGAGATACCAACATACTGTATGTGTGTGTCTGTGTATGTTTGTGTGTCTATAATCACATACTGGTTAAATCCTAACTTTCTAAGTCAGCTAAGATCTGCTGAGCTTAAACGTTAGCGTACAGATTTTACAGACCCCTGAGAAGATCAAGTCATGAAATCACTCCAAATCCCGGAGTAGAGGTGCAGACAGGCGTTAAGGCAGCACATGGCAAGGATTTGTCTCCACAGCGCTCGCTGTAGACAGGAATAGAGAAAAGAGGAGAGGATGAAAAAAGGCAGATGTGCGCGGTCAGTCATATTAGGCTGAGTATAAGAAATGGAGTGGGAGGAGATAGAAGAAGCGAGAGAGAGAGAGAGAGAGAGAGAGAGAGAGAGAGGACCAGAGAACGAGAGATGAAAATCCTTCATCGCGGACCTGAAAGAAAATACCTAAAGCTCCTCAGTCAGAGCGCAGTGAATGAATATCACAGTCATTAACTCAGCCGTTTATTTGAACGTTTAGGCAAAGAAACCACAGTGGCTCAGCCCGCGCATGTGGAGTGGCCAAGAAAGGACGTGCACCACTTTGATCATTATTGTTTGCAGGGCACCTAAATTCCACCAAATAGTCTTTAAAATGCTACCAGAGCCCTGCTTTGATGTGAAAGGTTTTGATGAGCAGATGGAAGGCCCAAGAGCTTAAGCCCCGCATGATGAAAGTTAAACATGCACAGCTCAACACTTCCAAACGCAGAGCACACCAAAGGAGTGGAAAACCTGAAAGCATGAGATAGAGAAAAGGGGGTTAGGTTGGGTTAGGTTGGGTTGGGGGGTTGGAAGTTGAGAAGCGTAAATCTAGACGTTGACAAGACGCCTGGCTGTTTTCACGCCAGCACAAATGGGTCGGAGGTTGCTATTAACCGAAAAGTGAATACGTCGTCTGTGTTCAAGAAGTCAGTCCATAAACTCAGTCTTTTAAATCATAAGCTTATGTTGTCCGGCAGATCCAACTCCACTTTGAGCCTAAGACCAGCCCAAGCATGCTACAATTTAAATTTGTACACTTCTAACCGGTACAACTTATCAAAGCCATCAACAGGACTAAAGAAAAAAACTTTAGTAGTGACACCACCCTAGTTTTTCAAACTTCTTGCGGTGCCACTACATTGCACAAGATTGTATACGGAAGCTATGAGCACATAAATAGACTTTCATTGCAACATTTTTGTCAACATGTTCAACATAAATGTATAGCCTTCCATGTTGCAGATCACTACAGCTCATACTGTATACAGGTCAAGCCACAGTATTGCTATATAAGTATCCAAGACATAAAATCGAATACCAGGCATTACAAGGTTCATGAAGTCAGTCTTTGCAATCACAATAAAGCCTGCGAGTCACATAGGTTTGAGTAGATCTGGTCACATGATTTTTCAATTTATTAATGCTTTGTAGATTTTCTCAATTGATTGAGAATTTACCATGTAGATAAAATAGTTTTATTGCACTACTTAAGTCAAATGAGTTTAAGAGGCAATCATTATTATTATTGTTTTTTATGCTGTAAGATTAACAAACTTAAACTTGTCAAGCTTTACCTAGTGAGATTGTGATTGACTAAAGGTTTACTTTTGCAAAAAGTGATCGGTAAAAAATAAAAAGAATATAATGTTACTGTAATAGGTTATGACAAACTACTTTTATAGTTATCTGGTACTGTTAGTTCACAAAGAACATTGTCTTGTTGTGTGTTTACAAAAGGAGGTAGGGCTTTTTCATATTTATCTCCAAGACTTTGGAATAGCCTTCCTGACAGTGTTCGGGGCTCAGACACMRYTTCCCARTTTAAAAGTAGACTCAAGACGCATCTCTTTAATCTGGCATACACATAATTAATTTCTTTAGCTCATACTCCAGTACATCTATCCTGAATGGCAACCATGCTAATTCTTTTCACCTGCTCTTTATTT
>QMIH01001361.1:73380-99447 GCA_003987875.1 Clarias batrachus | reverse complement strand
ACCGTCAAAGGATGCACAGCTGTGGGTTAAACATGAACATTTCCTGGTACCTTCTATGACCTATGGCCTATTCACCATGCTTAATGATGTATATTTATACTTCAAGGCAAGCCATAGAGAACCAATTACCATTTATAACTGTTCAAAAAGCTCTCTCTCTCTCTCTCTCTCTCTCTCTCATGTTCTACCTTTAACTCATTAGAAAGAGCACAAGAGTGTGAGCTTGCAGATGACAAGATTTTTCAAACATGAGTTAATTAACACTGAATTTCATTCATTTGTCAGACRCTTTTATCCAAAGTGACATACAAGTGGAGCTGCAGTCTAATCCAAGCATATTTTAAGGACTTGCTCAAGCATCGAGAAGTAGCTAGCTGTTTTACGATTTAAGATTTAAAATAATAAGTACAATGGGATCAATTGTACTCAGAATTGGTAAGTAGATTGTAGGTGGTTTAAAAGAACAATGGTGTCAATTACACAACATTGCAAAGGAGTGTTGTATAAAAAATATTATACTTATAAAACCCAATATACAGTATATGTGTACTTGTGATTGTATTATACATGTGTACTTGTACAGTAATTGTATTATACTAACACACAAGGAGTTTACCCAATAGTTTGGAAATTCTTCACCATAAGAAGCTACCCTTAGCTGTTAGATATTGATGATTAGGCTAATAAATGCATTGGCGCTTCCAGCTAATGTTATTACTTATTTCTTTATAAAATTAATGTATTAATTTAGACTAAAATAGCAGAAAGCACAATGCATTCTGGATTAAGGTTTTTGGATGGAGTATATGGAAAAGRTGTAGTTAAAATTCTTCGTATGTGGAGGTCTGAAAATTGGTAGATTTTTTTAGGCAAATACATGTTTCAAAATTCAAACTTTCTTTGAGTYTACCTTCCTATTGATAACCTAGTCATATGTTTATGATGTGCTAATAATATGATAGTGATATGCATGTTGAATGCTAGTAATAAGGTAGTAATAAGATACTAGTTATAGTATAGTGAAATGCTAGTGATAGGCTAGTGATATGCTAACAATATGCTGGTTGTATGCTAGTAAGAGGATAATGGTATGCTAGTTGTCTGCTAGTAAGACGATAATGATATGCTAGTGATATGCTAACTATATTTTTAGTAATATGCTTGTAATAGGATAGTGATATGTGACATGATAGTGGATAATTACTGTATATGTTCGTTGTATGCTAATAATAGGATGGTGATATGCTAGTGATAATGCATAGTAATATGCTAATTATATGTCAGTGGTATGCTAGTACTGAGATATGCTAGTGATATGATGGTGGTATGCTAGTAATAAGATATTGATATGCTAAAGATATGATAGTAATATGTTAGTGATAGTATAATGACATGCTAGCGATATGCTAGTTGTATGCTAGTAAGAAGATATAGTATGTAAGCTATTTAGAGGGGAGTGATGGCTCAAACAGTTAAGTATATTCTAGTGATGTGCTAATTATATGTCAGTGGTATGCTAGTACTGGGAGAGTGACATGCTAGTCATATGATGGTGGTATGCTAGTAATAAGATATTGATATGCTAAAGATATTACTATCATATGTTAGTGATAGGATAATGACATGCTAGTGATATGCTAGTTGTATGCTAGTAAGAAGAGAATTATATGCTAGTGAGGTGCTAATTATATGTCAGTGGTATGCTAGTACTGGGATAGTGACATGCTAGTGATATGATGGTGGTATGCTAGTAATAAGATATTGATATGTTAGTGATAGGATAATGATATGCTAGCGATATGCTAGTTGTATGCTAGTAAGAAGATAATTATATGCTAGTGATGTGCTAATTATATGTCAGTGGTATGCTAGTACTGGGATAGTGACATGCTAGTGATATGATAGTATAGTACTACTGATATGCTAATTATATGTTAGTAGTATGCTAGTAATAAGATGGCAAAATACTATTTGGTTTAGTTATGCACTGAAAATCATCTAATGGTGAAAGTAAATTTAACGGTGTAGGTGTTGGAATCAACACAAACTAGATTTGCTAGTTGTGGAAGCTAAGTTCTTAAGACTTACAGATAAGAACATTGTCAGTTTAAATCTCAGCATTGCCAAGTTGCCATCATGTGGCCCCTAAACAAGACATTTAACACTATGGTCTCTTGCATGCTGCATTATACACATTTTTTTTAAATCATATTTGCTGGACTGGTTGCGATTTTATAGTATGTAAGCTATTTAGAGGGGAGTGATGGCTCAAACAGTTAAGGCTCTGGGTTACTCATGATAAGTTAAGCGCCAGCACTACCAATCTGCCACTGCTCTGCTCTTGAGCAAGGCCCTTAACCCTCTCTGCTTCAGGGGTGCTGTATCGTGGCTGACCATGGACTCTGACCTAAGGGGATATGTGGAAGAAAAGAAAATCCCTTTCATGTTGCAAATAAATTAATCTTTAAAAGATTCTCTTAATATTATCTTCCTTTATTGTAAATAAGCTATAAATTTGTTTACTGTAACTGTAAAGGACTACTGACAACTCTGCAATGAGTAAACAAAGGTTTTGTGTGTGCCTATTTATTTATTTATTTATTTATTTCCTCGATATATGAAACCTCATTATTAAGACAAGTGAATAATCTATTTCTGTCCTCAACTGGAGAAAACAGCCTTCCAGAAATTTAATACGTGCCATTCAGACATATTGATTTGCACACACAATCATTGTTTCATTTCAGGCTCAGTAAATACCATTGTTAATCAATGTGCGTAGACAATTGACTTTATTTTTYGCTATTGTGTCTTAACAATGTGTAAAGACATAATCCTACACAGAACCTGTTAATAAATGACCTTAGACTGTTTTGTATCCAGTGTTATCAAGATTCCATGTTTTGTTCAGTGGGCTGTACTTTGCCATAAATATCTGGTGTCAGACAGAAGAGAACAGGTTCCTTTTTTAGTCTGGTTCCTGTCCAAGATATTTAATCATGGCCTCTCAGGGAGTTTTTCCTTGCCACTCTTGCCTCTGGATTGCTCATTAGGCATTGAAATCTACATCTGGATTTCTTCTTTGTAACAATGTTTATTGTTAAAAGCATTATAAAAATGAAAATGCACACCGCTACACTACACAAGTCAGTCCCCGAACAGCAAATACACCTATATGTTAAACCCATTCAGTGTAAGTGACTGGTAAGGGAGTATAACTATATTAAAAACTCAATAATAAATTTGAATCAGGATATTGATAAAGGTGGTTGGGATTTCCTCCACTGTAACAAAATCACAAATCCTCTAGCTATGCTTCAGAGAAARCCATGACAGCCTGACACTAAGTTAATCCAGAGCCACAAAGCTACACAAGCTCTTTTACAGAGCTGCATTGAGACCAAGAGAAGCATGAATCAGATTATATATAAGTGATGTGGTAACAGTAACTGCAAAACAAACAAGTAAATCTAAAACAGATATGAAACCAGCATCAGGGTAAGCTTTTCTTTAAAAAAAAAAAAAAATGATTCGGTTAGGTCTGAGTGTAAATCGAACAAACAGAATTGCTTTTTTTTTTGTGTTCACTTCTATGCAATCTAAACATATGATCTGCCACATGCTTATTCTTTTTTTTCTTCTTCTAATCCTGCAATTACAGCCAGAAAAGCCACATGATTTAATGATCCGCCCAGCTGGCTGCCATCTTAAAGCCTCCCCACACAGTAAAAGCTACCCTTAAAAGCACTGTGTGTGTGTGTGTGTGTGTGTGTGTGTGTGTGTGTGTGTGTGTGTGTGTAACCCGATCTATGAAAGTGGCACTAAGCCTCACATCCAAGGCTGTTCACCAAGAGTGATAAAAAGCTGATAAAGATACAAGCAGCAACAAAACTTTCCACTACTTAAAACCTTTAAGCCAAGAAACAGGACGAAAAAAATTAAATCTCTAAAAAAAAAAAATTCTTTGCCTGTTTATACAAAAACACAAGCTAACATGGTCATAAACAGCATCTGAACCCTTTATGATAGTTGCATGAGATAGAACCTCGGATTTCATTTTTACAAATTCATTAAGAGGAATAAAATGTTGCACAATGAGAGTTGTCAATTGTTTTACTGTAACACATACTACATAACAATAACATGTACTACCATTTTATGAGTGTCAAAGTCTAAACCTTCATGCCACTAGACTAATGTGTGGAACTTCATGAAAACTGCTGTCATTACAGAATCAGACAATCATATGATATTTTGGTTTTTATTCCTTGTACAGGATAATACACTTCAGGACATGCTGGTATAAAAACAAACAAATCTGACACTCATTGTTTGAGGAACTATGCCTGGCAAATCAAGCATTTCCCTTTTTGTACTTCCAACTCTTTGCAGAATAAGAAAACAAACAGGAGCAAAGAATTTCATGAACAAACACTTGAATAAATACAGAGTCTTAACAAATGGTGGTCTAAACCTGTCTAAACAGTATTTTAACTGATGTGATTTAGGGAACACAGCAGAGCACTGCTTGCATAAGGGTAAGCTTGTGGATACATCATAACATTAACACTGATTATCAATTAAACTGAAGACAGGATCAAAGGTACCCAAGACTCCATCTGTGACCAAAACCCAGCCCATCCAGTCCGATCCRATAGAAAAGCCCATGCAGCACAAATCACTGAAAAAAGTCAATGATCTTCATGATAGAAAGGTATCAGAACCCCAAGAGAACCACAGCTCACTGCACATGAGGTCCAGCATGCAAGGAGCCCATGACTTCTCACCTGGCCTCCAAACTCAACTGATCCTAATCTGATTGATCATCCATGGGGTACGGAGGCCCCACTCAGCACCCAAAGGATCTGCTCCCAACATCCTGGTTCCAGACACCATAGCACCCACCCAAAGGTCTTGAGGAGTCATGCCATGAAGGACCAGACCTGATCCATGGCACGAGATTAATGTTTATAGTTATAATGTTGTGGCTGATTGGTCACACCATGGATATAGAAAAAAAAAAATAATCTTCTGTTTCATTATTATAATCAAATCTGAACAGATCTGTGTTGAAATCTTGTAAAAAGAAAAAAAAATGATGAAGCCTTGCAGCAATATCAATAACTGTATATACTATATACATATATGTATATGATATATGTGATATGAGATTATGGTTTAAAGCATGACATCACTCTTTACTCAATTAAAATTTGCAATAGCTGCCAGCTTGATGTAGTATAAACGGAATCACATTACAGTCCATTCCTTTTGTAGGAAAATAAGCAACTTTGTGGTGGTAACAGGATCTCTATTTCATATTGAGCCATATCGCATGACCTCGCAGTATATTATTTTCCCATAACAGCATGCCTGCGAGTGACTATGAGGACATAATGTCTGCCTGCGAACAAAAATAAGAGCATAAATATACTTTTAGTATGTTATATTCTTTATTAAAAGCTACAGAATTTTCTTTTTTAGTTTCAGCCTGGCAGCTATAAGTTCTTTCTTTCTTCTTTCATTCTTTCTTTCTTTCTTTCTTTCTTTCTTTCTTTCTTTCTTTCTTTCTTTCTTTCTAGTTTCAACCTGGCAGCTATAAGATCTTTCTTTCGTTGTTTCATTCTTTCATTCTTTCTTTCTTTCTTTTAGCCAGCCTGGTCTATAAAAGTTAAGCATGTTTGGAGGAAACTATCCATGTTCTCATTTAGAGCAAAATTGTAGAGGTGATTACAATTTTTGATAGACATTGTAATTTTATGTAGAATTTAATGTTTTTTTTCCCCACAACATCAAACCAAACTTCAAACCAAAATAAAGAATAATCCAGTAGCAGATGAGATCTGTGGTTATCTACTAGTTCAGAGATTTAATAGAACACAATCAAAACCATTACTCTCCCACCTCTTGTGAAAGTGTAAAACATCTTGAATAGTTATTAAAATAATGATGGGTTGCATGTAAATCTTTTTTTTTTTTTTTACTATTATAAACCTTCTCAGAAACTACGATGTGGTTGCTAGTGCTGCACTAATTTTATTGCCAAGACTGTAAATATGGCCGCCATGATGGGTCAGCACACCTGACTACAATACTGTCTTTCACATGCAGCTACACGGGTGGTCCAGACATTCAGATCATATCAAACAGGCATTCAGCTTTACTGCACTCAGTACAATAATATCCCATCATACCCTGCTATAACGTTCACCACACACACACATACCCAGATGCATAAGCTCACAGGTGTGTTGACCTCCACAGGTGCTGTAGCAAACAGTGGAAAGAACGAAGGGAATTCATACCGGGAGACGAGGTCATGGGAAAGGGGTGAAGCGGAAAGGAAAGAGTGCTTGAAGAAAAAAAAAGAAAAAAAAAAGAGTGCCTGAAAAACAGTATCAGGACTGTGCGAGTTACATGACAATGCTCCCTTTAAAAGGCGCCTTCGCTCAGAGAAGCACCAATCAGCGGCCTTGCGGGAGAGCCGATGACTGACCACTTATTCAAAGGTCAGATCTATACAAGTATGAATCACTTAGGCACTCACACGCGCGCAGGCACACACACACACACACTTTCATCTTTCAGACAGGAAGTAGGTTTAATCTATGCCTTTTAACAGTGAGCAAGCATATGAATTGCAGGGGAACTATTGAGCTGTCTGTTAAAAAGCTGACTAAAATAGATTGCTCTTTATCCAACTTTTACTTCAAGACCCACTACCTCATTTGATGGTTTTAACTCACGGGCTCAAATGTTGAAAAATAGCTTTCTGTGACTTAAAGAATGGTTACAGGATAGAACATACACCTATAGAAGGAAAAATCTACATCTACATCTAGGCATTTGGCAGACGCCCTTATCCAGAGCGACTTACATTTTTATCTCATTATACATCTGAGCAATTGAGAGTTAAGGGCCTTGCTCAAGGGCCCAACAGTGGCAACTTGGTGGTTGTGAGGTTTGAACCTGGGATCTTCTGAACCGTAKTCCAATGCCTTAACCACTGATCTACGCCTGAGAAACCCCAAAGATCAAAGTTAAACATACAGCAAAATATGGATTATCACTCGATTTTATACTGGATGGATCCCCAGAACTTGTGAGGTTCTTGCGATCCTGAGTAAGCGATTTGAAATTTTGATTTGATATATGAGCATTATAAGCATATTCAAATGGGTAAATGCATATGTGTGTTTAACCTTGAGAGAAGGTGCGACTATGCGTATATGTGGTTGAGGGAAAAGTTGTCTATTTTTCTTTTAAGGCAGTACCCAAGAAAAACATATAATATGCCTTATTAGTTATGCAGACCCTCAGTGACTCGCCTTATGGATAGCCTGCCTCTGGAAAAAAAAAAAAGAAAAAAAAAAGGAGGTATGGGGTGAGCGAGGGAATAAAAATAAAAAATCCGCAGAATCAATAATCATGTATGACAACAGCGACTAATTGTAAACGAAATATTTCAAATCGGAATGTAGGAGTAGGAGAGCGCAGCCGTTCGTACGGCACATTTTCGTCAAAGGCCGCCACTGTTGCTTCTGCCAAGAACCGCATTCCATGTCGGGCTGGGACGCGTTAGTGCACTATGGTGCGGTGCACTATGGCCAGTTTCATCATACATCATAAACGTCCTGCTCCTAATGCTGCACGGGTTTCAAAAGTAACATAGGCCATACATCAAGCCGCCGGCTGCCAAAGAAAACTTACCCTGTGCCACATAAAGGCCCGGGATCCGTTTGATCACTTCATGGACATACATAATACTTTTCTTCCCCATCAGTAAGACGGTTCTTATTAGTGTGTGTCGTTATGAGGGAAGCCATTCGAGTAAGGGTTTTCATTAAATAGTGCCAGCGTGCAAAAGGAGAGGTAAGGTGATAAATCGTTAAGCGAGGACGTCAAGCAGTAAAATGATTTCTACAGTTCAAAAAAGTAGCTGTAAAACAGTGTGAACCTATAAAGGAACCATTTATTTATACTTTGCTCAGAATTTGCTAGTCAAAACGGTGTCYTTTATGTGGCTTTTCATTACAAGGCTTTTATGAATTTTCCAGGAAGCGTCTATATTTTTATATAATGAATTATCCGAATGGTTGCATCACTACTCAGACCCCGCTTTTTTTCTCTCTCTCTCTCTCTCTCTTCTTGTAAAAATCCACACCAGATGATGTCACTGGCCATCTGCCTAATGAGATAAGGAGAAGACACACAATTCTGCTCAAATCAGTGAAACAGATTAGACCGTTTTTTTTTGTTTTTTTTTCCTAGAGCATGCTGCTCCTGTCTTCAGAAAGCATGATTTAGTACAGCACACAGGCCCACAACCTCATCCCAATCATCACTGCAGCGAGGAAATAGAGGGAGACAATGAACGTGTGTGTGAGTGGTCAAGGTCCATTAACTCTAGCCCAATTAGGGAAAGAGCTGAGTACAGTACCACAAGGCCATGCATCAGCTACTATCGATATTAACGGATCCAAAGAGACAATCAAACCCCCTTAACCAGTTCTGTTATGGATCTCAGGGGTACTGGGAAATACATACAAACACTAACTTCCACCATTACAGTGATTAACAGCAATGTATTCAGAAGGTGCAGCTCATTATATTCTATGGATTGGCTCTCAYGTATTCAGCCAGGTGGAAGAGAAGCRTGTAATGAAATTTTACAACAGGAGCCAAAGTCAGAACTCCTGGCGAGGCCGATCCGGGGCATTTATGAACCTTTTGTTAGCTGGGAAAATCCATTCACGCTTCCAARAGATTTACATCCAAGAGAACTGACCAAGCGTAATCGAGCTTAATCAAGCTCGGTGTCAACTCTCTGCAGTTTTTACTTCTGTATTTAGAAAGAAATGGATGTGGATAAAACACTTTGGTAAAAAAAATATACAGATTTGATATAGAACCTTGCTCTTGGTCTTAGCAAAGGTTATTKCATCTGCACCATTAAGTACACAATAATTACTAAGCTCTATTGGAGAACACCCTCACCCAATAGTGCCAGCTAAGGCTCAATTAGGACTTAAAACCAATTAGTGACCATCAATAAAGCGATTACAAGATTTACACCTCTTACGCCTGAATATTCACAGATACACTCTTTCACACTCATTCATTCTCTACACCTTTTATCCTGTGTACAGTGTATTGGGAGGCCTGGAGCTTTTCCCAGGAGACTCAAGACAACCTAGACAGGGTGCCAATCCATCACAGGGCATAAGCATACATACATGCACACACACACACACACACACACACACACACACACACACACACACACACTCTCTACAGTCAAACTAGAAGTATTAAGCAGTTTGTCTAATCTGCATGTTTTTGGACTGTTGGAGGAAACCGGAGTACCCAGAGGAAACCCTCTGGGTAATATGGAGAACATGCAAACTCCATGCACACAGACCATTCTAAACACTATGCCACAGTGCCACCTTTTATTATTATTATTATTATTATTAAACAGTAAGCATTGTTTTATTAAAATTCAAAATAATGAGCAGTAATTGACATATGCATTGGCTATGGGTGCAAAAATGCTGTGAATAATAATGTTGTTCATTTCATCATTGGAGCACAGTGACCAAACACATCTAGTAAGTCTAAAATCATGATTCAATTCTAGTGAGAAACAATTAAGAAAATATCTCTATTTACGTGAAAAGCCAATAACAATTTGAAAGCAGGACTACGCTACCCATCAGCCACTGCAAGCCATGTGCACCGTCACATGTCCCCGATCCGGAGATTTGACAGTTTGCACCTGGTTCGTATTTATTGCTAATCGGTTGGTCTATTTAGTTCCTGCTTTTTAGTTTGTTCATGTCTCACATCTGTTGTKCTTTCTGTGTCAGTGAAGAACTGCTTTTCCTGATTTGCGTTTATTCTCAGTGTGTTTATCGAGGACGTGTCTGCACCTGCATTTCCGCCTTGATCCCTGATGATACCAGCCAATTTTCTGGTCATCTGTAGCTGTCGGTACATCTGCATTCTTACGAGTAGTCTTGAGGAACTGCAAAAAAATTAAAATAAAAAATGCATGTGAAACAGATTCCTATGTTAAAGAACTCAATAACTTCAGTATAAGAAAAGAAATCTGGAAAAAATTCTAACACGTCCAAAAGGTTGTTCTCTTATTAATGTTTAGTAACTTTTTTTTTTTCCTCCTTAATATCATGGCAGGACAAACGCTGGAAATTAGTATTTTCATAGCCTGGGGTGGAACTACTGTGGTTCTTACTTTTCCCTGAAGCAAAAAAAGTAACATGTAGACTGTATTCTGAAGGTGCAATAATAAAACACTATATTAAATTACAAATGCTGTCAAATACAAAATGACCGACCCCAAAAATAAGAACCTGGCCTGTAGCCATGATAAACATGATGCAATTCTTAGCAAGTTCTAAAGACAAACAAGACTGGAAGGGTCATGGTCTAGTTCATGCTGTGACGTTGGTGTTTTCTAAAACATAAGGGTTTTTGGTTCGCACAAGAGGTAAAAGTAAGGGTACAGTATGTTCACATGCCACTGGGTGATGACTGCTACCCTCCCTGGAGAGAAAACCCGCCGTTTCGGTGGCAGTTTCTTACAGGGTCGGGTTGCCAGCTCGACTCCCGATTGTATTTGAGCAGTTGAGGGTAAAAGACCATGACCAAGCACCCAACAGTGTAAGCTTGGCAGCACTGGAGCTTGAGCTGGTGAAGTTCTGATCAGCAGTCCGGCACCTTATCTTCTGATTCAACCCATACAACGGTAGAACAAAGAGATGCAATATTTCTTTACCTTGGGGTTGTTCCCGCACGAAAATGTACATTTTCAGTAACCAGAGTATATAAAATTACTCGATGGTTGCTATGTTTGTTGAAAAAAGTTGAAAACTTTGCTTTGCAGAAACAGGGTTTCACAATTGTAATACTTGCACTTTTTTTCATTCTGTGCATGAAATAACCATTAGCACCTTAAAACCAATTTATTWTWTTTTTTTTAGGAAATATTGCATAATAGGCACAACCGTCTAGTGTCTAATTTGCACTTTTAAGTAAACACACCCCAATTAAATACTGACAACTGACGAGGCATTTTGCTCATATGGAGGCCGCAAAACCAGAAAACGTCTACATATGCTAATTCGTTGAAGTCAGAAGCAATTCTGCAGCGGCTGCCGTGATGCCAACAAGGCATAAATTTGTACCTTTTCATGCGAGTTGGCTCATGCGGATTCTTGGCACATGAACTAACAAGTGAGTTCTTTTATAGAAATCCTTGAGTCATTTCGACGGGACCCGGGAGCACATGTGGACGTACTGTACTACTGACACGGTGATATCTCATGACTTCTAGCCGTTAATCCTCAGGTGGGAGTTATTGTTCCTGGACGGAAGAAATCGGAGACCCAGTAGTCCAATCCCATTGCTCGGTCTACTTTCTGCTAAGCTTCTTCCAAAAACCTCGACGCCATTCCCATAACTCAGAATAATGTTCTGACCGTGATTCAGCTGCCAGGAACAGTGAATGATGTACATCGGAGTAAAGAAAATGGAAAACSACCTCACCGTGATGTTCCGTGATGTTCTATCGAGTTTGATGCCCAGTACCGAGATGCACAAATGAACCATATGTACATACATCACCGTGGTACACGTCTCTAGMCGTGGCTGTTATTTCAGCTCTGGATTTTATCATCAGTCTTGACACCGAGATAGGCTATTTCTCCTGGTAATTCCTCACGGGAACACTCGATTTCCACCAATGGAAGTTTGAGAATACATCTTTTCTGAAATGGTTCATGCATGCGCCATTTCTGATTGTGTATGAATTCGATTTTAAAGTTTCTCAGGTCATTCGTACTCCGCATGTGTGTACTTATATATGATATGGGTTTTCCGAGCTCCCACAGGGATTATTTCCAACCACTCTGAACCATGTGGAACCGCTTAAACATACACACACATCCGTGAGCACAAAGAGCGCGGCCAATCTCCAACTGTCACAGGACATTTATCTTCATCCCCCATCCCGAGTGCAATATACAGTGATTCCTTTCACAGATGTGGTCTATACTAACAAAGCATACAGCGATTTTCAGCAGCTCTCGTTTTCTCTTTTACTCTCTTTATCTCCGTACGTTTTACTTTGTGRGAGGACTTCATATCCTAGAACATGCATGAAGCTCGCACGAACTGTACAAGATGCTTTAGCCAATATAAAGCGATTGACTCCAGAAAGAAGTGATGTAAGAGAATGAAACGTAATAACTCATAAGTAACCATGTCGTACTAATGTGGAGGAAAACAGTATGGTTGTACTTTCAAGATCACGTAACGTAAGGGCTCTGTTGAAGTCAGCATCAAAATTGGGAGTCTAGTCAACCCGTGCATAGGAAGAGAAGAAATGAATGCCTGTGAAAAGTTTAGGTGTGAATGTTGGATATGATTGCATTTCCTAACTTGAGGTAAAAGAGAAAATGAGAAGAGGAAAAAAGAGTAAAGAGAAGACAGACGTAATGGAAAGGCTGCGATGGATTGGCACCCCGTCCAGGGTATAACCCAACTTTTRCGCCGAGTCTCCTGGGACAGGCTTCAGGGTTCTCGCGCCCTTTAACGGATAATCAGAGTGAAGGAAGCGGAAAGGGGGACAGCGAAGAACAGTGAGCAGAAAGAAAGGAGAAAAATAGAAAGAAGCTAAACATATACTGTAAGGAGAGATCGAGGAACAGACGATGATGAGAAAGTGTAAAGAAACTTGTGAAAAACAGCAGGAGAAAGGAAATGCTGAGAGGAGAGGAGTAGAGATGAGAAAAGAAGAAATGAAAGAAGACGGGAGGATGGTAGATAAAAAGATAAGAGAAACTTGTTAAGTATGGAAAGTATTAAACAGTGTCGGTTTCACCCTGAAGTAAAAGCACTATGCTTTTATTTAGTATATATGCTTTGTGTTAAAAGTAATTCTGCTATTTCATTTGTTATAATTTGGGGAAATGTTTAACCTACTTTATCAACTTTTTACTTTAATGATTGGTCAAATTGTCACTCCAGATCAATGATGGAGTTTTTCAGATAGATCACCGTTATCCTATGATGAAACATTTCTCTCCTGATGGTTGTAGTCTGTTCCAGAATGACTCTACTCCTATCCACTAGGCACCAGTGGACTCTCTTCTTTTCTCCCCTGTCCTCTCCGTTGAGCTAGGCATGGCACTCCTGAGCCGCCAGTGATCCAGACCCCCTCTGGACCTGTCGGACTCATCCTGGTGTCCTGCTTCTGGTTGGAGATCTCGTCGCATGATCTGCTTCAAACAGAACTGTCAGTTTTTGGGTTTGTTGTACTCATTCATATTAATTATTCTTTACTTGCATTATTGAGTGGTTTTACACCAGATGCCCTTCCTGACGCAACCCTCCCATTTTATCTGGACTTGGGACAGGCACTTCATTCAGTTGTTGGGAATCAAACCCGGACCTTTAGCATGGCAGGAGAAACACCTCCCACTGAGCCACCAGTACCCTACTGCCCTGAGGACGTCAGACAAAAAATCGCTAGTCTTTTAAGTTTTCTTTTACTTAAAAAAGTTGGTGGAACTTTAAGGTGACAGTTACTGTTACTTAAGTACTTCCAGTTACTTAAAAGATCACATTTGTTCAGCTAACTTGAAAAGTGTCATTTTGACAAACTCATAAATACCAAAAAGTACTAAATACTCAACAAGGTCTATTAATTTGAACTAATTGTAATTATTTAAGTTAATAGTACTCAATGTAGGGCGGCACGGTGGTGTAGTGGTTAGCACTGTCGCCTTGCACCGCCAGGGTMCGTGTTCGATCCCCGGCCAGGATCGATTCCCGTCTCTGTGTGCATGGAGTTTGCATGTTCTCCCCGTGCTTGGGGGGGTTTCCTCCGGGTACTCTGGTTTCCTCCCACAGTCCAAAGACATGTAGGTTAGGCTAATTGGCGTTCCCAAATTGCCCGTAGTGTGTGAATGAGTGAGTGTGTGTGTCTGTGACCTGCGATGGATTGGCACCCTGTCCAGGGTGTACCCTGCCATGTGCCCTAAGTCTCCTGGGATAGGCTCCAGGCCCCCGTGACCCTGAATACAGGATTAAGCGGTATAGATGATGAGTGAGAGTGAGTACTCAATGTGTTTAATTACTTTGAGCATTAGGGTTTACAGTGTATTTTACCATGAAGATAGTTCTGGTTCGCTGAGGACTCCACAGTTTTGTAGCTGAGCCTCCAATAACATAGTAACTTAAAAACAACTTCTGTTATATTGAACTTCCAGCTGTCTATCATACAGTATGACTGTAAAACAACCCCTGCCATCTGTAATCTCCCAAATGAGGATGGGTTCCCTGTTCGGTTCCACTCAAGGTTTGCCTACTGTATGTCTATCAGGGACAATCTGATCATTTTGATTAATACACATTGTCTCACACATTTCATACTCATCTCCCTGATTATCCTTTGATTCTGTAAGAAAATCTGATGCTTTGCAACAATGACCACTATTAAAAGGTCTTGAATTGAATCAAACAAGTATTCACTGAATTAGATTCAGTGAGGGTGAAAATGATGCAAACCATATGCCAGAGAGGTCACACTCACCAGATCGCAAAGCAACTGAACACCTACGGGAGATTCTAGAGGGATGAAGGAGACAGTGCCTTATACTCCATCATACAGTATAACACCAACTGAACAATACTTCTATTGGGAGAATGATGTGAACGGTAAATATATCAATTTGAATAGATTTTGGCTAATACAGTTTGTACAGAAATCTTTCGAAACCATCTTTTTTTTTAAAACCACTCAGAAATTTTTACAAAAAAAAAAAAAACTCTCAATCCTGAAGAAAGGCCAGGGTGTGTTTTTGACAGATAACAGGAAGTTGGTTATACCGTTTTCCTCTTTGGGTGGAGCCCCTCACGTGGTTTCCAGCGCATGGTTTTACAGGAAGTGGCTTCGTTCAAGAGTCTTGCTTAAACTGTACATGACCTTCAAAGAGATTCAGTCCAGTTTCCAAGCAATAAAATACATTGATTGTTAAATACAACACTGGAACCAGAGAGCTGATTGATTAAATGTGACCACTGGATGTGATTAAAGAGCTATAAAAGAGTAAAACAGCAGGAGATATAAATATTTAAAATAAAAAAAAAATTTGAATCCCTTGCTTAAGTAATAAAACTTGAGAATGAAATGAAATGAAATCACTCCTCCAATATTTTGAAGAAACTATTAAAAGTATTCAGTGTTTAATTAGGTATCAAAAGTAACCCWTTCATCAAAAAGTAATTAGTATAGAAGTCATTTGTACATTCATGAATACTGCATTACAGAACATTACAGACTAAAAAAAATAATAGTTTCCCAAAAAGCGAAATTTGAAACTTGCAGAACGACAAAAGAAAACTGATAATAATAATAAAACATTATGTAAGGAATAAAAGACTTGAGTGTGTGGTGTTATACAAAAATAAATGAATTTGATTATTTTCTAATACTTGCATGTGCTCAAGTGCTTTACTCATCTTCAACCACAGCAATTGGCCAACAATTAATAACTTTCATTAATAATGCCACGTTGTATTTATTTATTTATTTTTTAATCCATTTACAGTTGCAGTAAATAGCCGGCATGGTGGCTTAGTGATTAGCATTGCCACCTTGTACCTCCAGGGTCCGGGTTTGATTCCCGCCCCTTGTGTGCATGGAATTTGTGTGAATGAGAGTGTGAGTGTGTGTATACTGTATGTGTGTGCCGTGTGATTGATTGGCACCCCATCCAGGGTGTACTCCGCCTCGTGCCCTAAGTCTTCTGAGATAGGCTCCAGGACCCCTGCGACCCTGAATACAGGCTAAAATGCTATAGACAGTGAGTGAGCGTTCATATTGCCACATATGCCCGGCTAATGCACATGTTGCAATCAATATTTAATCAATAATTACTGTCAATCCATTGCTTTCCAGCTTGAATTAGTCCAGAGTTGTAACTAAACCATGAGAGACTGACAGACTACATACTGTACACCATACATAATCAATGTCTCGGTTCAAAATTATGAGTACCATCACACCCATATACTGGTCCCCACAGAGTTTATTACCCGAAAGCCTCATTTCTTACACACCCACTTATTGATACATGTTTCCATGTGATGCCCTTTTCATTTCCAAACTGATTTTTGAAAGATGCATTGACTTTTATCAACTGTAAGAAATAGTGGTATCTCAATCTCACTCAAAGTCACGGAAGACATCTCCCTAAGTCGCATCCTTCTAGGTCCTTCCAAGGAAGAGTAAGTAAGACACAAGATGACCAAGCGATGCACTGCTAACCTTTGGTAGGAAGACAGACAGACTGAAGAAAGAGATGAACTACGAGTTAGCACTTCAACTTAACCTTACTGCTATTTGCTGAAATCAAACTCGGAAGTTCATCTGCTTGATGTTCCCACAATTTACTTTCATAGAATTGGTTTGCTTAGTGGTTAGTACTGTTGCCTTGCACCTTCAGGGTTCGATTCCCGGCCATGTCAGGAGTTTGCATGTTCTCCCCCATTCTCTGGTTTTCTCCCACAGTCCAAAAACAAGCAGATTAGTCTAACTGGAATTACCAAATTTGCTATAGTGTGTGTCAACATTGACACTCGTCTTTTGGTAGGAGGGCAAAGTGGGGGGTAGTATAGGGTATATAGGGCCATCTGGCTCTGGGAATGTCCATTCAAGTTATTTCCTGTTAATAAGTACAACTTTTAAAGGCAATTTAAGTCACAGCTTTATCTTTGATTCCTGCGAAAGTGTTGATACTGGAAACAAAAATCAAAGTTTTATATTAACAATTACAAACTTCTGAAAAGTTATTATGTGGCGCATCTACTATACACCTCTGTTTCTCTATAACAATCACAAAAATTGAGAACTAATAGAAATTTTAATACAGTATTTATTAATGTGGCCAATCAGAATCACACATTTTATAGTACTATAACATAAAAGCAATGTCTATGCCATCTTGTGCAAGGTCGTTGTCTTTGTAACTCAAAAATTCCCTTCCAAATGGTAGAAGCTTGTAATTATAACTAATCACAAGTACTATTTTTACACCATGTATTAAGAAACACCCACATCCTATGAGACTTTCCATGACTGCCATTAAATGCTTCCCTTCCTTTTACCTTGAGACATTGATGGATGCCTGGTTGTAAACCTCCAAAACCTTTGATTTACATTATTTATAATAAAAACAACAACCAACATCATCATCATCATCATCATCATCATCATCATGAAGATCAACATATTTCTGTTTCAGTTCATTCGGTTGAAGAAGTTGAAGAATTACTATAGATTTAGTATTTGATTGCAATAATTTTGTGTATTTCTAGTTTTTTTTTTTTCCCCAAAATAAAGTCAGCTAATTACTTTCAGTTGTGCTGTTAAAACTGCAACCCACAGCAGATGTAGAAATCGGTGCCTTTTCGTCACAAACATACGCACATAAACACACAACAAAATAGGAAAGGTTCATAAAAGCTGTTCATTGAATCCCACAACTTACCATCCAGACTGTTGAATTAGCTTTCTGTTCAATTTGAAACTCTTGCGAATTTTAACTGTCATTGACATAAATGCAAATTCTGCAATAGATGCACACCTGCCGTATTTCATTATCATCAGAATATAGTTTAGTTTATAAGTGACAAAATCAACAAACTTCACTCTTATTGTCAGAAATAGCTGCAACCCTTCTATTTATAGAACCATAAAAAAAAGTTGGACACTTTAATATTTTGTTTGCTCATCTTTAGCTTTGATTATGACATGCAGTGTGAACCACCATCATTATGATCCCTAGCACACTGAAGCTAACGAGTGGTTTTCTTTGGGCCAAACTGCTGTTTAGTCCCAATTCTTTGAGTTCTTGCCACATGTATGTGTGTGGAAATGCTTTTACTTTCACTATTATAACATAGCTGTGTTTTCTACTGTTATTTTTTTATAATGCAGCATCACCATGTTTTTTTGTTTGTTTTTTTTTTGACCATGTTTCTTTGACAGTTCTACTAACCTGCTGGTTCAGAACTATCCTTTCAGGTTTAAAGATTTTATTAACATTTCAAATCTCCGTGTTTTTATTTTCTTTCTTTCTTTCTTTCTTTCTTTCTTTCTTTCTTTCTTTCTTACTTTCTTTCTTTCTTTCTTTCTTTCTTTCTTTCTTATGCGGATACCATGAACTTATTTAAATAGTATATACAATGAACTTACTTTATAATTATGCATTTTTTTATTAACATGTATTATAATTTACACATATTAGACATTTTACATTGAACATTTAATCTCTCAAATGCTCAAAGATTCCACCTTCTTGATAATAATAATTTTTATATCTAAAACATGATTGTGAAGGTGAAGCAGATAATGAAGTAATTGTAACCCTACTTTTGGGCCACCCTGTATACTTGAAAACAGTTTACAGTTATGAGTGACTATTCTAACTTTCATTTCTGCTACATCTGTAGCATACCATATATGTAATTGTGATGGAAATTATTATAGTTTGTTTATTTTAAATCCACTCATAAGTCTAAGGGCAGTTGCTAGATCATTATCATTTATGGGAAGGATATTTTTGGCTTTTTAATACATTTTTTTAGTAACAAGAATCTATATCTCTAGAGTTAATATTACTTTTTTTTCATCTCTGATGACTTCAGGTTTTCATTATTATCAAAAAGGTGGACTCTTTGAGCACTTGAGAGATTAAATGTTCAATGTAAAATGTCTAATATGTGTAAATTATAATACATGTTAATATAAAAAGTGTTAACTGTAACCCTACTTTTGGCCCTCCCTGTATATATAAATATAAAATTAGACATGAGCGTTGTTGTTGTTAATAATAATAATAATAATAATAATAATAATAGTTAAATAGCAATATTGAAGATAATATGAATATAATATTAATATAAAATCACATTGTGATTTATAGGTTGTAATTATTCCACTGCTGGTGACATCATCGCACTGTACTTCATCTATGCAAGAGACTAATTATTTGTGCTGTTAAGAATACCTGTTTTTCTTGTTTTTTTTTTCACAGGCAAGACTTTTTTTTCCAGTGAGCTGTCAAATAATAATAATAATAATAATAATAATAATAATAATAATAATAATAATAATAATAAAGAAGCAGCTCCATGCTCAATTTTCTGCATTCTCATTAACCTGGTTGGATGAATATGGCACTTATTGGTTTATATTTATTTCATTTTTTTGGAAATATCACAAGCACATACAAAAAAAAAAATCAGTCAAAAGACAGAATAAAAACTGCCCCAGTTCTGACTCGAGTAACTCTTAGAGCCAGAGTTCACAAACAATGCTGCCATTTCTACATCAAGGGTTTATATGAGGAGTGTTCAAGTGAAAGAACACAGTTATGAGAGAAAAAAAAAACTTTATTTCTCTATAAAATCCCCTGCTACACTAATGCAGTTATATCTCAGTATTTCACTAGTGCTATTTCACTACCATCAGGTTTTCTCAGTACACCAGAGGGTACACTGGCCTCCCATGAACTACTGTAATGGCCCAGGTCAACGAGGTCAGGACTGTACCGGGGATGTGGCAGTAACTCCCAACCGAGTGTGCTTGAAGTCTCCTGTAAATGTCAATTGTAATTTCTTCCTCTCCATTCATGAGAACTTTCAAGTCCCTGTTTGACTTGAACGTCCCTCATATATATATATATATATATATTTTTTTTTTTTTAATTGTCTGATTTATGCCATGTCTACATGTTTCTTTTTTTATTTCAATATATACAGGTATCAATTTGAAGTGATGCACAATTACAGATAGTAGCAGTGTATACCACTCGGTTTACCCACATTCACTGGTTTATTAACACCTGCAGTGCTGAATTAACTTTACGGCACTGAATTACCACCTAGTGTTTAACAGCTATGGAGAACCATATTATATTGCAGCTCTTCTGCATTGAATTAACACATCCATGTCAAAACACTTTCTCTTCTGAAGTAAAAAAGTAATAATAAAAAAATGTTTATTTTTCTTATGCTGAACACCTACAATATTGACTGAACAGAATTTAATTACATCATGCATTTCAATTAAAAACTACTGCCATGAATTAACATATGGAAGTTTAAGCCTGTCTGGAACCAGTGTGCTGTTTAAGCTCATCTTCCTACAGATAAAAGCTGACTCTGTGAGTGGCAGCTCACCTTTCCTTCACAGGAAGCCTAAGTGGGTAAATCCGTTCCAGACAATGAAGCTGCCAACACGTGCATTCGCACTGTGCCACTGCTAGTTTTCACACACTGTGATTTATAGGTAGTAATTATTCCACTGCTGGTGACATCATCGCACCGCATTTCATCTATGAAAGGGACTAATTATTTGTGCTGTTAGGAATACCTGTTTTTATCCAAAAAGGATGACAACAAAGCTTTCTTGTGAACATGCAATATACAAGAATATGCAAATACTGTAGTATAGAGATAAGGAACAAGGAAAAATCACTGATCACCTTCATCCTATGATGAAACCGTTCCAGCCCGATGGGCGTGGTCTTTTCCAAAATGACTAGGCACTCATTCAACAAAGTGTGAGCAATCGGTGAATGGTTTGATGAGGACGAAAATGTTGGAAATCATATGATATTGGCATTCGCACTCAACCATATCTCATCTCTCAACCAACCTAAAGACTATGGGTGTTTGGAATGACCACCGACGATGAAACACTATCTGAGGGAAAAGATATATAGAACATACTTCATGTATAAAGCATACTAACATACATTATAAATTATACACACGTAGACAGATGGATAGACAGATTGATTGATTCTCTTCTAGTCTCAAGTAGCTGCTGTCCAGCATCAATATGGCTGAAAATGACCAAACATTCGCTCAATATACTTTATCAATGCTTCCAAAACTCAGTGTATGTTCTCATTATTTATGTCTTCACTACACATGCTGAAATGCTATCATACACAACAATGTTCAATCTGCAATTTACTCTGTTTTTGCTAGCTTTTCCTGATGCTGTTGGCTGTGTGGTTATTTACACACAAAAAACAATATATATATATAGGTCAACCACTGGTGGCTCAGTGGTAGGTCTCTTGCCTACCTTGTGGAAGGCCTGGGTTCAATTCCCACCCAATACCCAAACTCTATCCACTGGATGCAGGAGGGTTACGTCAGGAAGGGCTTCTGGTGTAAAACCTGTGCACAGATCGGACGGAGCAGCCGAAAGACTAACAACAACAAAGTAACACTTAAAGCTCCTGACTTGCACTTATTACACTTTATGTAGTCATGTGTCTTTATTTTTATATGTTTTTTTTGCAGTGAGTAAAAATATTCATAAATTATAAGCATTTATAAATTATTACTTAAAACCTATTTTGTATTAATAATAATAAAACAATCTGATCGTATTCATGAACACACAGCTGTGGTGGTGGAGGAAAAAGATATGTGCTTGTCTAAAGTTTCTTTTTTTTTAAAGTAACACTACTCACATAATCAAGCAAAGTACATCATAATGCAATACTACAACAATGAAACTTTTTTTCTTTAAATATGACTTTAATGAAAATAACACAAAGCACATATCTGAACCATCTAAGGAATCTAGAAGTGTTCGATGTTGATTTGACTAAAGTTTTAAATGTTACATATTTACAGTTTATGTTACGGTTTAAAAAAAAAAAAAAAACTTCTCAAAGTGAAACGTCAATCAATCAATCAGTCAATCAGTCAAAACAACCTGTTGCTTCTGAAGCTAATGATTTAAAACCAGGGGGGGTCCATATTTCCAGTCCAATTTATTACTTGTTATTTAGTCCAAAGTTCATCCCAGATAAATAAATAAATAAATAAATAAATAAGTACAAGATCTAAAAAAATGATCAAGATCAAATAAATCCTGGTGATATTCCCATTTAAAACAAAGGAGATTATCTAAATCACACTTGAGACAAATAAATAAATATATAAATCCCACTTTTTTTTCTCCCTTCTCACATTCACACACACACACACACACACACACACACACACACACACACACACACACACACACACACACACACACACAGCTCCAGCCGAACAAAGGAAATCATCTCTGCTTTGTGCGCAACTTTGGGAGCGCCATCCTCGGAAAAAAGAGAAAAGAAAAAAAGAAAGAAAAAAAGTTCCTCTAACATCCAGTGCACTTCTTCTCTCCGGTTAAAACACATCCAAAGTGGATCATATCATCCCAAATAAGAGAGTAATCCACTGGTAGATTTGCTGCAGTGTTCCGTCCCGCTTCCACATTAAACAGCAAAACAAACTTCCTGCGTTTTTCGAGGTTTCCTTGGTAATGTAGCGACGGCTCTTTGTCTGCACGTGCGAACGCAGCCCTTTAGACACGCCCCCGCTTTACTCATAGCCACGCCCACTCATCGCGCCCAGTTTCTCCGGAAGTTCTATTTGAAACAATCAGCTGYCTCCTGTAACAGCTCTCTACCTGACTACACAGCACAGCGCCTGTACAGTACCTACACGAACCTGTAACGTGTGACGTGTTCATCAAAATCAACTGCTCTGGGAAATGCAATGTCCTTAAAACATGGTTCTTTCTGAAAGAAATAACCTGTAAAGAAGAATTATTTACCTTAACATGCTGCACAAGGGTTGAGGGGAAAACATACAATAAATAAGGTCTCAATGTATAAATGAGATTTAATAATAATAATAATTTTAAAAAACATAATTACGTATAAATAAACTATCAATATAATTGAAGCAAAGCAGGAGGCACTGTGGTGTAGTGGTTACGGCCAAAACAGTATTGGTGCAGATTGAATTATTTTTAGGTTATACGTATAATACAGAAAATGCGTGTGCCAAATAAACTGCTTCTAAAGTTTATGCAACGTGGAAGTGACCAATTTTGCTTCCCTAAAAATTTCGAACCTTTAGTTGTTTTGTAGAGATGATCTTATATGTGYCCCAAAAATGACCATTTTCCAGTGTTATACTGCCCCGCTTCAAACAATAATCATTTAAAATACAAATTATTCATATTTCTCTGAGTATTGATAATAAAATTGGTGTAAAAAAATATTTTTCTTTTGGTAAAAGCATAAGAAGCATAAAATCTGTAGTAAAATCTGTAGTGTCCATAACCATGTCAAATTCACGTTGCAATATCTTAACAATTTTGCTTTTTAGAATAATGCACTTCTTCAGGTTTATGTGTTTTATGTGAAATCTAAATTGGTCAAGGTTTATCTGAATGACAGTTAAGATCATTGAAAGATTTTAATTGTAAGAAGTTATGGACACTACATGAAAAGCATGAAATTGTACAGTATTTAGCAAATGTGTGTTTTTTTTTAATCTGATAAGAATATAAATCTATTTACAAAAATCTGGACATAAGAAGCATTAAGTCTTATTTAAAATGTTTTTTTATGATCCTATCTGAAAATTTACTTTTTTCACCTAGTTGAGACACTTTTTTTAGCACCAATACCATGTTTTGGGCTTTAGGACAGTCACCATGCACCTCYAGATTCCGGGTTCGATTACTGCCTCGGGTCTGTGTGGATGTTCTCCCCATGCTTGGTGGGTTTCCTCCCACAGTCTAGTGAGTGTATGAGTATATGTGTGTTCCATGGAATGGATTAGCACCCCGTCCAGGTTGTACCCTGCCTTGTGCGCTAGATCTCCATGCCCCCCGAGACCCTGTATTCACGATAAAACAGCACAGACAATGACAACGATGATTCAAGCGAAGCAAAATAAATATAAAGCAGCTGCCTCTACATTTACATGACCTGTAGTTCATCACACACTGGATCACAATTCATTCATTCAGCTATGGCAGTCCTTGTCGGGATCTCAGTTAATCCGAATCACATCCTGGGTGAAAGGTGTGAAACACACACTGAATCACAAGCCAGTCCATCACTGGACATCATCCACACACATTCACATACACTGCCTCTTTGACCTCCAGCACACCAACACCAAGAACAAGCAAAACTCCACATACACTTACCCCAAGCTAAGGATTTGAACCTGGAGCAATGAGGCTACTGTGTGTCTAGAGTCTGAGGGTTACTGAGGTGTGGACTGGCAATGCATTTATTACCCATACTAGTAAAGTGTGTGTGTGCATTATGCGCTGCAAWAAATTGGTGCCATCCCGAGTGGATTCGAYACACTATCTAGTATAACAAGGAATCTAATGCAGCATGTGGGAGAAAATTCAATAATGGAGTATTAGTACATTTTTCTTCCTATATAAAATTTAATATATTAATTTCTTTCTCAATACAGTAGGAGGTGTGTCTTGAAGTTTGGAGGCAGAATTAGGCATTAAAACTGATTCATTTCAAAGGGTAGATATAATTCCACTTATTTATCTATAGTTGGAGTAGTATTATCAGATTATTAATTCTCTCCAGCCAGAATGTCAATTTCCTCCAAAAAATCTTGCTTTCCATCTTGATGCCTGGCCTGATCCTCTCTCAAGAGAGGGAATAAATTTTTCGACACCCATTTCCCTTCAATGCCACCCGGCCCCCCGAAAAAACAGTCTCTTATATACTTGCCTCTGAGTTGAGACGCTCTCGTGGGTCTTGTCCCCCTCCTCACCACACACACACACACACACACACACACACTGTCTGAACTGTCTTTTCACAATATGTCCATTACCTTGCCCTGCCAACCCTAATGGTCCTGTCTGATGGCTCAAAGGTAATTAGAATTGCTATTTTGCTTCTCTACAGAAACCTGATCTGCTTCACTGGACCTGACTTATGACTTTTATTTTTATGAACAAAATCAGGTGTACCTAGTATTATTCATTATGTTGCATCCTTTCTGTTTTATCCAACTCTGCACCTGTTTAATTCTTTGTCTGCTTTATGTTGTCTGTGTTAATGGTGCAAATACCACGTTTAATTCTTTGTGAGTGTATCATATTATTCTGTTTGATTCTGAAGTCATGGTCTGAACATGTGCTTGCTTGYGGATTATTACCCATCAACACCGATTACATTTWTAATTATAACACTTATATGGATTTAAGGTAATCGTGTTTGTTTACATTCAAGCTGCAGGAGTGGATCAATGATTTAATAGGATTAGTGTGGATSTGGTGCAGACCACGCCCCTTTCCCTCTGATCACAACCAGGATCCTATATGAAACAATATTGACATGTGATTGTGCTGACTGATATGTATGTCATTTTTTAAATAAAGAAATTGGGATCAATTCATGTATTGACACGTTGTGATATATATGCACACACTAACGACTGTGAGATAAGATAAGCAAGCATTAACCACTTATGTAGATAGTATGAGGTTCCTGTGAGRACACAGAGACGAAGCAAGAGAAGTTCAGTTCCAGCTGATTTTATTTCCTTCTGGAAAAAAGTTTTTTTTTTTTTTTAATTTTTGTACAGAGGTCTGACAGGCAGTGACTTGACACAATTGGCTGGCTTTGAATTCTCTACTCAAACGTGATATGGTATGGCAAGACAAAACAATATTGTACACAGCATATTGCACAAAATGAAACGATATTAAAATGTATATAGGCCTATTTATCCCAAAAAAGTCATGAACAACAACTTTAAACATAGGGACGTATAAAGATATATGTTCAAAGCGCCTGGTGGGGCAGGATTTTGCCGCACAAGCACACAGTCTTTTTTACTTTATTATACAATCAATGTACACTTAAAAAAATTTCACGTTGATCCTTTTGTCTTAAACACAACAGCTCTACGTGAACCTGAATTTTTAATAAAAAATACGAAACGCTAGTCGCCATGCCGTAACATACTAAAAACGATTAGCTACATTTAGCCAACAAGTAGAAAAAGATTAAATATCCTTGTAACATTTAGGAGTGAAAGCATTACTTCATGAAATCATATAGGCATTTTCGAGCGTGTTCAAATTACATCCAGTGGTTTTTGTTTTTTTGTGTTTTTTTT
>QMIH01001361.1:53287-72107 GCA_003987875.1 Clarias batrachus | reverse complement strand
AAAAAAAAAAAAATCTGGGCTCAATACGTGAACACCAGGTTAGAAATGGTGGACTCGAGCCAGTCCCCCGAGATCATCTCGCTCACCTCGGGTGTGCAGTAGTCCGGGAACTCGAAGTGCGAGCCGGAGCCCGACTCAAAGCCGAAGTCCAAGTCCCGGTCCAGGCACGTGTCGCTACCGAATCCGCCGCTAAAGCCACCGGGACTGGGGTCGAAGTCCAGCGGGTCGTCTTCGAACTCTTCGTCGGAGGAGTGCGAGGAGGAGGAAGAGGAGGAGTGCGAGGCGGACGGGGTCGGCGACGAGGCGCGGGCGTGCTTGAAGCGCGTGCCCGCGTCGTCGTAGAGGCTCGCAGGCTCCGCGCACTCCGCCGAGCTGCTCAGGGTCGGGCTCGCGGGCACGGCGGCGGAGGGCGCGAGGCTTTCCGACCCGCGCTTCGCGGGCTTGTCCGGGATCGGCTTCGCAGAAGACGCCGCCCTCGGCTTGTAGAGCGCGTCGCCGACGCCTTCGAGAGCGCCGGACTTCTTGTGCGTCCTGCCAGGGGATTTACTAGAGCCGTGGCTTTTTTTGGATGACGACTTCCCGCCAGCGCTGACCCCCTTGTCTGCTTTCTCCCCGCCGGCTTTGCACGCACCGGCAGACGTTTTGACCTTCTTCCTCGGCCGGTACTTGTAGTCCGGATAGTCTGCCATGTGTTTGAGTCTGAGGCGCTCGGCCTCGCGGATGAACGGGATCTTGTCGCAGTCTCGCAGGAGCTTCCAGCGCTTCCCCAGCCGCTTGGAGATCTCCGCGTTGTGCATGTCAGGGGACTGCTCCATGATCTTGCGCCGCTCGATCTGTGACCACACCATGAACGCGTTCATAGGCCGCTTGATGTGGCCGGTGGGCGTCTTGCACCACGCCACGTCCCCGGTGGCGTGCGGGGAGCCCGGGGTGCGCGATGCGTCCGCGTCCGCCTCCATCTCACCGGAGTCGGCACAGTCGATAGGCGGCAGGTCGGGATTGTTCGCCACCATAACCATTCAATTAAAAAAAAAATCCTGCTAGTGAAATAATAAAACCTCGTTACAGTTCGAATGTCCGGTCTTCCACGCTTCAGGGAAGTGCGTAAAAGCGCGTGGAGACGAAAAACAACAAAAAAAGTTACAGTCGCGTTGTTTGTCCTTGTGTTTCTTTTTGGAGATTATAGGAGGGAAGTTTCGGAAATGTCTTCAAAAAAATAATAAAATAAATAATAATAATAATAAAAAATTGTCAGTACTCAGCTGCCAGTGCGACTGAAAATGAGCCCAGAGCCGCTCTGAATGCAAAGCAGGTTAAGAAGCAAAAATAATAACTTTATTGGAAAGAGAGAAAACTCTTCGGCATGCTTCGTCTCAGCACCATGCGGCAGGTTTGAGCCACTGCGCTCTTTCATAGTCCGGATCTTTCTTTCACCGATCACAACTTCAAGATTTTCAGCTCGGCGCCGCCGCTCGGCTTTATCCTCCCCACAGTGGCACGGCGAGAGGAATCAGCCAATCGGCTGCTGTCGCTAGCCTGTCTGTGCCCGAAAACACGCCCCCTAACGCACATTGGCTGAATATAGTATCTAATAATAATCGGCGCGTGCAATGAGGAGCTTTATGTCTGACCTCATTCCTGTCTACACTGCAAAAATTGGTTTTAAAGGTACATGTTTTTTTCTCCCCCCACTTTTTTCCCCCCCTTTTCCAAAGACAGGATCAGAAGACATTTAAGTGATAGACGAGTATACGACCAGTTTTTGTTTGGGTCACCTTCCTTTCACTTAACAAGGTTATTTATTTATTTATTTATTTATTTATTTATTATAATTGTTTATGCTTTTTTTATTAATGTGTTATATATCGGGTAATATACCTTAATAAACACTTTATTGCAACCCAATTAATTAAGAATCCAACACTCTTTATTTTTTATTATCAAATATATATAATAATAATTATTATTGTTTATTTTTATTATTTGTATTTCCAGTTATTTTTGTGTTTTATGTTATGATCAGCTGTAATGTTCATGGAGGTCACTGCTGTTTCATACACTGGAGAAGAAGGCACGTGCGCTCATCATACATAACATAACTTTATCTTCCCAAAATTTGATGAAGTTTGTTAAAATAATATACAAACCTATTAAAGTCAACACCATACCCATGTGCCACATCTAGTTTAGACATAGTCTACTATTTAGGGGGTGCAGTAGACTATGAATAGGAGTGTTTACAACATCACCTAACCAGAATGCTGCAGTCTGAAAACACTGATGAACCACAAAATCAAGAAAAAGCTCTTAACCCTAGGTTCGTAATCTTCTGGACTCGATTCAAAAACGCGATTTTCTCCACTAGATGTCGCGGTAGAGCCAATGAAGGCTCTTACAAAGAGCCTATAGAGACATGATTTAATCTGAGAGAGAGAGAGAGAGAGAGAGAGAGAGAGAGAGACATATATGTGCATATGCATTACGTAATGCATTTAGAGGAGAGTGTTTTCTTAGATCCGTCAGGCGCAGTAAACAGGTTGAAAATCTTTTCAGATATATAATCGATTCCGCCTGGCATCTCTAAGCAAGTGCCTTTGCCTAGGTGTTTTCAAATCCAAGCTTATTGACATCATCCTGTAAACATACATATAAAAGTGTACATGCACAAATACACTTGGGTGGGAGGTGTGGGTGTGTGTGAAGTCTAATACACTTAGACTTAAACCAGCCTTAAAACAGCCTTCAGCATTCGTCAAAATGGAATATGAAATCCATTGTTATTAAAGATATTGGGATCAAATCCTAGCATCAATAATCCCCCTTCCCACCGAACGGGGAAAAGGCGGCCTATAAGCACTGCCATCCAGGACCTGATGCATAGGTGTGTGTTCTAGATGGAACGCATACTGTAGGTGTGCTCAGTATAATAATAAATAATAATAATAGCCAGGTATTTATATTAATTTGTTTTTAAAAAACTGTACTACTACTACTACTAATAATAATAATGATAATAATAATAATAATAAGAAGAAGAAGAAGAAGAAGAAGAAGAAGAAGAATATTCAGTTATTTGGCAAAAGTACCTTACAGCACAGTGAAATTATATTTTTTAATATACCCAATTAGGAAGCTGGGGTGAGAACGCAAGGTCAAGCAGAATACAGTGACCTTGGAGCAGAGAGGATTGCGCAAGTCTCAAAAGTGGCAACCTGGAGGTGCTAGGGCTCGAACCTCCAACCTTCTGATAGGAAACCCAGTAACCTACAGCCTTAACTGTGCCATTCATTCAAATTGTTTTTCAATAAACTTGACCCTGACCTCATAGTGTTTGCATTAAACTTGTAGGAGCTTTAAGGACATATGTTGCAGCTATAAAACGTACATAAGGTTTATAATTAAACTTTTAGCTCTGGGGATCTGTTCAGTTCAGGAGATTACACATAGTACTGTATCTATATACCGTATAGCACAACGTGATAGCATTCTACACAAAGCTACATAATTACACTATATTCATTCACCTTCAGTAAGCACTTTATCCTGAGCACATTGGTAGTAGATTCAGAGGTTATAGCAGGAACAATGGGTATAAGGCTGGAATACACCCAGGATGGGTCAGCAGTTAATCATAACTCGAGGCAATTTAGAGCTGCTAAAACATCTCACTGATTATGGGAGGTGGAAGGAAACTGGAGATTGTGGAGGAAACCTTTACGCAAACAGGATCCTCAATGCCAGGAGATGCTTAAGCTCTGAGAACCTGTACAATAAATATATAAGACAATAAATATAACATGGTACTATCATAGGTCATTTTTGGATCTTATCACTATCCAGTTATTGTGCGTGTGTTCTATTGGACCTCCACTTTGCACATTAGCCTTGTGTTTGGTGTTTTGATTTTACTACTCAGCCATTGTTCCCAGTGATGCATAACAATGATGATAAAAATCTGACTCTAGACCAGATCCTCTACTGTATAACACTTGCTGAATCCAAGAGGATGTCGCAGAAGACCATCATCATGTGTCAAGATCTGATACACTGGTACATTTCTAATGAAAAGTCTGGAATTTGGAACTTTCTGCCACTGGTTGGTGCATTATTTAATATTTTTCAGTGTAGTCAGGGTTGCTTCTTTGTGTTTATATGAAAAAAAAATAAAAAAAATAAAATGGTTTCTGAGCAGCAATATGTGCCTACAAGAAAAATGATTTATCCAGCAGCTGGCACATAGTTTTGGTGCCAGAAGCTGAGCAACATGTCTGCCTGTCCCTCAAGGAAATCATTAAGATATAGCACTAACTGTAGCTCTGCAGCATTCTAACCTTACCCCAGCCAGCATCGTAAAACCTGATCAAAATTTTGAAAATGTCGAAATTTCGTTATTCCACCCATTGTTTACAATATCCATGTTTAAACCAAGCTACGACATCATAGCAGTTAATGTTTCAGAGTGTTAGTTTTGGAACATCTCCTCAAGACATCCTGTTAACATACTTGCCAAATTACCTTCAGCAAGTATTCAGCGCCTTTGAAACAACTACGTCGTTCTGTGGATTAAGCACTCAGGCAGCTGCTTGCCCTAAAGCACTGTCAACAAACATTTTACAAGCTCAGCAGTTGCATAAAATACAGTCAGGTTAGGCCTGCGCTGAGGAATTAATCAATTTTAGTTTATTTTGCTGACTGCATGAGAAGGACCAGACTGAATCTGAATATTTTTTTTTACAACAACAACAACAACAACAATAATAATAATAATAATAATAATAATAATAATAATACAAAGGTTGAACTAAAAGTAAGAATACATTTTTCATATGTTAACAGACAGGTTGTTTAAATTGCACATGTTGGTAGAGTAACTCTTCTTCCACACAAAGGTACTACTCAACATAGTCTCCGTCCATTTGCACCATTACTGAACACAACTCTCGAATCATCTTTGGTAAAATTTTGGGGTGCAGCGTTATATTTCAGAACAGTGGTAGCAGTTGATCATCTCTCACTGCTTGATTTGGCTTCAGTGATGATTACCCCTTCTATAAACACTTCATCCATTAGTGCACATTGCTCTTGTCTATTGTGTCATCTCTGTAAACACTCTGTAGCCTTCTGTGGGTGTCACCTATTCTTAACTACGAACTTGCTAATTGAATAGCAGGAGGAAGAGTTATTATATAGGAAAGTTCAGCCTTTATTCGTCACGTATACATTACTGCACAGTGGAATTAAATAATATCTCAGTTTGTTAATAGGCAGGRGTCAGGGCGCAGGCTCAGTCATTTTTATGTCGCCGCTGGAGCAGCCAGGGTTAAGGGCCTTGCTCAAGGGCCCAACAGCAGCAACCTGGTAGAGCTGGGGCTCGAACTGGGAAGGGGTAGAGGAGGAGATACTCTACCCAAATAGGCAATATGAACAACCTATGTAAGTTTAAAAAGAAAAAAAAAAATCTCACTTTTGCATTACTGTCAGTACAGACCTTGTAGTAAGTAGTGATAATAATAATAATAATAATAATAATAATAATAATAATAATAGTAATAATAATAAGCAATTGCAAAATAATTAAATAAGTAAATAAGATAAAATAGTAATTATGAATAGTAAATATGAAATAAGATAAAATAGTAAAAATGAATCAAGAAATTGGATCTCAGGAAGAGAATAAAAAACACTATTAAATATCCAGTGCAAGGAAGATTTATTTATTTATTTAATTACTTACTCTCTCCTATACAGTATATTATACAGTATATTAAAGCATACTATTTATTAATAAATAAATGATATATAATCTCTATTTATATGTAATGTAAAAGATAGATAGATAGATAGATAGATAGATAGATAGATAGATAGATAGATAGATAGATAGATAGATAGATAGATAGAACGCTTATTGTGCATACACAGAAAATAAGAGCTGTGTACACTTGGCACAAGCCTGGCATTTGTTTAAACAAGTCAAATATAGTTGTTTAAGGTGTAAAATTGAACAATTGTCTTCTGTGGAATCTAAACAAATGTTTCACCCCCTCCAGGTTTGATTATCCAGTGCATTTTATCACAGCACTATCCAAAACACACTTCTCTCGCTTGCCCCGAGTTACCATAGCAACCCTTGCTCTTCTCTCTTCACACACTATTTAATAAGTTTAGTGTGACTGCACTACTGGAAATGCCCTCAACCTTGCAGACGAAACCTCTCAATGTCTTCCCTGATGGAAGATCCTTTTTTTTTGTCCCTTCAGCACTTTGCCCACTGGTGTTATGTTTAAATGTGATTTACTGTAGAAATAATCTAATGTGACTTTATTGTCCTTTATCGTATTGCATGAAGCTTCTTTAAATAGACCTGTTAGATCATGTAGATGCTGTGTGAAAAAGTCAGTAAGTATTCTTTCTTCCCTGTGTGTTTTGGAATATGTGGTCTGGTAAAGTGATGCATTGTAATCCCTTTCTCTAATCTAAACCAGCTTCCTCAATACTTGTCTAATATTACTAACCTTTTGCCAGTACAATGGGTCCTTTGTGTGTTTGTGTATGTATATGTCCGGTATATGTGTGTGCATGTGCTTTTACTCACAACCTTTTCCAGTGAGGCTGTTAAACAGAACTGGAGAGGCTTTAGTCAGGCTGAACGTACTTCCCTTGCTTCCATAGGTCGGGTTCTGTGATGCTTTTCTGTTCACCATGGTTGTAAAGAGTTGTTAATTGAACCACCATAGCCTGCCTTAGGCCWGTCTACCCATTCTTCTCTTATTCTTCTCTTCTGCATAAATTCTAGAGACTGTTATCCCTGAAMATGAACAGTTTCT
Source organism: Clarias batrachus (assembly GCA_003987875.1). Lineage (NCBI taxonomy): Eukaryota > Metazoa > Chordata > Actinopteri > Siluriformes > Clariidae > Clarias > Clarias batrachus. Next base: position 65,280 of record QMIH01001361.1, on the reverse strand, counting down.
GAACTATTCCAACCACCAGTCAAAATAGCTGAGATTTTGTTTTTCTCCCCTCATCTTCACGTTTGACATATATACATTGACTCAAGCTCTTGTCCAATATCTGTATATCTGCACAAGTTACTGCTTTGCATGGCCGCCACATGTCATCTTAGCCAGGGGTCACTTTTAAATCAAGTTTTTTCCCAGACGTCATAAGAGGACTTTCCATTCCCTCCTCCAAAACAAAAGTTTTTTTGGCTCTCGCTTCACTCAGAAGGTCACTCAAACCTCACTTCGTTTGCCAGGGGCATCCATTTGTTCAGCTCAGCAGTTTGTGTTCCCCTGTGAGCAGAGGACAGATGTAAGGACAGAAGTTCAGGAGCCAATGGCTGATCGCTTATCTCTCCCCAAGGTGCACTTCTCAGCTTGGTGATAAATCAGCCACAATGCCCATAGACCGTCTTGGTCTTCATTTTTCACTCTTTTTGAATTTCGGTCAAAAGCTTACAGATTTACATGCTTCACAATGACAATACCTCATTTYWCACAATATGGCAAACTTGCTAGTTGATATACTCATATACTGATATACTTGATATACTCTAAMTCRGAGTTCTTTTAAAGGACAAACCMACCCTGAATGACTTTCATAATAATCTTTATAGGTGATTTTTGACACCCAATATTAATTTGTACCACCGTACACAATGTACTATAAATACCATCACTATCTCTCTGTAACTTTAGTACTGTATTAACACAATACTGTACATTACTGCCTGCAGTAATGGCAACAGTTACATCAGGAATCGTGATGAAATTGAATGGTGCAAAAAGGTTGTACATCCATGAATGATAGATTACGCTTTAAAATTGATGAATAAAGAGGCGAATCTGTCTGTGGAAACTGTACACACAATCATTTACAAGCGCCAGTTGCACATTACAGAGACTCGGCTGGATGTTCTTGCCACATCCACCGTACAGTCCTGACATTACTCTATGCCATTTCCACATTTGGGCCATTAAAGGAGTTCTTGGGAGGCCAGCGTTTCATCCGGGAAGCAGGCAGTCTGATCATAGCTTTCTACCCAATAAGTGCATTAGTGTGGCAGGGGATTATATAGAGAAATAAAGAGTTTTTTTTTACTGTGTTTCTGCACAATCAAAAGTCTCAGTTTGACTTGAACACCACTCATATTTGCATAATATTTGCCACTTTTAGATAGACTTGTGTCCTCAACCATTTTGCTTTGGCAGCAAAATATTCCGCAACCAATCCCACTAGACATGCATTAGGAATAAACATGTTACAATACTCTTCTCTGAAATTGTCTTTCGGATTATTTACTGGAATGATCATGAACGCATTCCTTTAGATCAGTAACTGATGGTTTTAAGGTATGGGTTGTTACTGAACAATGGACTATGGGTATTTGCTAACACACTCTATATCCCCAGACGATTCCAAATGATTACGCCAAGATATCCTGTATTCCTGCAGGCAAACTAACAATATGTGCTTTGTTCAGCTGCTTCAACACACATCATTAAAGACCTTAAGACTGTCTGAGACCCAAGTTTGAATTTGTCAAAGGAATAAGTGTGTAGTCATACTGCTGATCAGCACTGAAGGAAAGCTTTATCATATCAGATTTTTGTTTGTCGAGCCTACTTGTGGATGTAACTCTATTTTTTRGTCTGTAAGTTGATAGTGATATATAGTCAACAAATAAACCATGAATGTAACTAATATTTCAATAGTATTAAAAAACATAATAGAATATATTATATTAGTGTGTGTGTAATACCACAATGCTTTCAAGTGGATTACAAAGTTTAGGCTTAGATTATTATTATTATTATTATTATTATTATTATTATTATTATTATTATTATTATTATTATTATTATAAATATGCTTGTTTGTACTTATTATTGTTTATATAGTAATATGTGATGAGTAATAAGTATGTGTAGTGTTTTAAATAAATAAACAGATACATAAAAGGGGGATGTTTTCTTTGTGTGTGTATATATATACTGTATATATATATTTTATAAGTGGTCAGAAACTTGTGAATAACTCATGAAAGAATAAAGTTACGTTAAAACCAAGTACACCATTGTTTTTCTTGTGAAATTCCCAATAAGTTTGATGTGTCACATGACCCTCTTCCTACTGAAAAAACAAAAGTTGGATCCAAGATGTCCGACTTCTAAATGGCCACCATGGTCACCACCCATCTTGAAAAGTTTGCCCCCTCACATATACTAATGTGCCACAAACAGGACGTTAATATCACCAACCATTCCCATTTTATTAAGGTGTATCCATATAAATGGCCCAACCTGTGTATATATATAGTTATTATAGTTATTTTGCTTATTTAAAGGGACATTTTTGACTAAACGTTAAGGGCGGTGAGTCCTTTATAGTGCACTGTTTGAAATACTTTAATTTCACAACTTCAAGACTTTTTCCAAGCCTGTTTTTTGCTTTTGTGTCTTTATTTATTATTATTTATTTTGCAAATAAACATCAGTGAAGTTACCATGTTTGCTTCCTTGCCAATCTAGGGTACCATTTATTGAAATAGATAAATGTGTCAAAACATAAAAATACATATTTTCTACAAATATTATTTTTGTTTTCTTGAGGTAATTGTAAGTTACCAAATATTGTTGTTTACTCTATACTATGAACCATAAATGATAATATGAAAAACTTTCTTTGTGGATGTTCCACAACTTCAAAACAACTACTAACGGACAAAAAGTACGATATGTTGTTCTTTAATTGCTTTTAATTAATGAAAATGTATATGCTTGTGTCTAAATGGTGTTCTTGGAAAAAAAGATCAGCATCGGGTTGTGACAACTCCAGTCCCATCTCTAATGTGTGTCACATTGTCTTTATATATTCCTGATTTATTGTACATACTGTACATCTCCTTTCAAAAAAAAAAAAAAAAAAGAAAGAAAAAGAAGACAGTATGCTTATATAGTATTCTAGCAAGTTTCTTTTGCTCATCTGGCATCATATTAGTATATATTAGACTCTAAACCATACTGTATGTTCTAGCCAAGGATTTGGTTTTGCCATCATCCTTCAGGAGTCAGTGTGTTGCTGTAAGCTTGAGTTGGGAACAGAATGGGAAAGGAAAAGCAATCAACAGTATCAGGAAAGTAATGGAAAATTAAATGGCCGCTGTACGGGAAATGGCCTCAGCAGGAAATGATGCTTTGAAATGATTGCTCTTAGAGCACTGTGATTACTCGTGCTGCATGTTTAACACTTTCCTCTTTTGTTCCGAGCGTCGTGTTAGCTTCGTTCAGCGTCTGCATCTGGGTAATTAAGATGTGGTTGTGTTTCACGTCAGTCAACCTGCAGCAGGAAGATTTAACGCTTCGACTTTTATTGAGAGGGAAAGGTAGGTAAAGAAGAATAAAATAAATATATGGTGTAAACTGATAAGGGAGATCAGCAGAGAAAAAGAAAATCTAAATGTTTTATTWAAGAAGCTTATATATCTCTATCTTTAAAGGATTTTGTGTCATAAGAAACATTCTCATTCMCTCCTGCTGTAGAGAAGGAACAATTTGTTCTGCACTAAGTAGATGAACGATTAACTCGAATCTCCGGAATGCAGATGTGCACATCCAGATGTGGAACAAAGCATGTTGTTATCTCTGAGGTGAGGTTTCGGAGGTTTGTGCACATCCCCCCGCCTTTTTCCACCGAACAGATTCAGATGCAGTGCAGGATACAGTTYGGTAGTATATTCTGTAGAAAGCTTTAAAGTAAGAGAGACATGAGCACAAAACAGGTAAGAAAAATGAGGAAACAAAGAGCAATAAACAGCCACATTCAAACACATCACCACCGCAACCATTCTAAAAAAAAAAAATAAAAAAAAAAACGAGAGGGCGTAGTCAGGTGGTCGCCACACCCCGAAGAAACTTCCCAGCATCCCCTTTTCGGTTTGCGTGGACCGATAATGATGACAAAGCGGGTCAGCTGATTGCTGTGTCACGGAGCTGGTTTTTCACGAGTGTGCCGAGACGCTGAGCTTTTTTCCCCCTTCCTTCTCTCAGACGCAGTGCGACACAAGCAGACGACTGCAGGCAGAGGAGGCAGAGGAGCGTACTGCTGCCACTCGCACACTTTTCTCCCAAAGTGCTCTGTTTCTTTCCATTCTCCATCAAAGTGGGCTCATTTTCTCCTGGTGAAACGGCTGAGAACTGGGACGGCGGAGCAAAACGGCACTCGTAAACCTCGGAATTACGCTCCATCTTGGAGGTGGAACAAAGAATACGGACTAGTTTTTGGGGACCTGTAGGGGAACGAAAGCTGCATTCGGACAAAGGGAGGATGCTGGAGCCGCAGAAGAACTTGTGCTGTGTCGCCTTTATTTTTTTTTTCCGTCGGCGACCGGTTTAGCCAGGCCCGTGTGTGCACGGCCCGGTCCTGCTTCTGCTTCTGGTTCTGCTTCTGGWTCTGGTTCTGCTTGGTCTTCGTGTGGAGCTCAGCGAGATGAACTCAAAAAAGTCAGTCGGATGAAGCTGCCACTGAGAGAGTGCAGAGCGCTCAGCCAGCCAGACATGCTGACCTAAATCAGTCTCCTTCATGTCTTGGCTCGGCGGATGAGCGAGAAGCCAAAAGCGAGAACACGAGACAGAGTTAGATTTACACACCAGACATAATAGCCTGCAAAGTGCCTGGGTAGAAAACGCTCCCTCAGCTCTGAAGTTCTTCCTTGTATTCCAGTCTCATTCCGTGTCCTCAGCTGCCCGTCTGTGGCTGCGCTGTTATCCGTCTGCTGTAGGGATCAGGAGAAGAGTGTGGGAGGGGAGGGGAGGGGAGGAGGAGGAGGAGGAGGAGGAGATCACAATGCGACGCCACTTTCTCTCCTGGTTTGCCATCACTGCTTGGCTGCTCAGAGCTCCGGTGTTGCATTGAAGTGAAACTCCTGCTCCCGTCCTCGCGACGAAGAGCGCAGAATGGCTCCGGTGATGTAACGCATGCACGGGGCAAATATATGGATGGAAAATGTCAGTATGTGATGACTGCTTAAGTGCACTGAGATTCGGATTTCGTCAGATGGAGTCGACCTGCTACCATGTGCGCTTTTTTTTTTTCGCGATCGTGACTTAATTGCAGCCTTTTTAGGTAAAGATTCCAGACRAGACCTAATTTATGCATTATTCAAAGCAGGAAACGTTCGGCGCTGTTCAGACGTTCAGTGCCTGCAAAGTCAAGACATCACTCAGAGCAAATATAGCAATTTGTCTCCTGTCAATCAAGTCCTCCTGCTTGGTGATCCTTGGGCAAGGACTTTACAACCAGAGCCGAGGATAAAGAAAGCCTTCTACTTAAGCCATGACTTCTTATTCTATATATGTTCTATATATGATGTGCWKCAGCAGGTTCTTAAATGTAAACAATCTGTAGAAATAGGGAGCTTGGAAGCTGAACAATAGACACATCACAATTAAATCCAATAGTTTTTTTKGGGGGGGGGTTGTGTATTTAATACATTTCCCTTTTCGTCAATGTTTTTAAAATTCGGTGTAAGTAAGTAAAAAAAAWTTCCTTAGAAGTGCACTTTCKTCATGGACATATCGAATAATGGAAACTTCAAAGCAATTGAAACCGTTTGGCGTCTGCCAAGTGTCTAAATGTAAATGTAAAATACAAGTCAGAACTATATTTCTGTAATATAAATTTGGCCGACGGTGCAACGTTTAGCATTCCCAGGGAAACGAGGATGCTTCCAAGCTCCATATGGAAATTGTTGTGCTGTCATCCTGATGTCATTAACCATTCATGAAGCGGTGTAGAATCGCAAAACGAAACTCCTCGGCGAACCCAACGAGCGGAGACACGATCCAGCGAGATTGTCCTCAGTCAAACTGCGCAGACAAAGAATCCATTCTCTCCCGTCCTCTCACGTAAAATCAGGAGCAGGTGTTTTTTGTTTTCATGCCACTCCAATTCGTGTGTTATATTTTGAAATCTGAACTAGTGAAATATACAGTACAGTGCAGTGCGCGCCAAAGGCTTGGACAAATCTGGTCAGAGATGGGATTTAGAATAATACCGAAGATGAAATGTTTTACGAGTTTAAACTGTCTACACTGTTTTTGCATGGCATGGAAGGGGTACAGGGTAACCTGAAAGGTCTGGGGTTCACGTGATGACGTGGGTTTCCTGCAGGTTCTCCAGTTTCCTGCTACCTCCAAAAAAACATACCAGTAACTTCTGGCTAGTGACTCTAAATAGCACCAAGGTGTGAAGGTGCAATGCATCAGCATCATGTACCCTGTGTTCACAAAATAGTCTCCAGGTCATTGAATAGGATGAAGTGATTACTGAAGATTCTCTTCGATGACTGCTGTAGCTGAACTATCACTCTCACTCATCATTTATACCGCTTAATCCTGTGTTCAGGGTCACGGGGGGCCTGGAGTCTATCCCAGGAGACTCAGGGCACATGGAAGGGTACACCCTGGACAGAGTGCCAATCCATCACAGGGCACAGACACACACACATACACTCACTCATTCACACACTACGGCCAATTTGGGAATGCCAATTAACGTAACCTACATGTCTTTGGACTGTGGGAGGAAACCGGAGAACCCGAAGGAAACTCAGCAAGCACGGGGAGAACATGCAAACTCCATGCACACAGAGACGGGAATCGAACCTGGACCCTGGCGGTGCAAGGCGACAGTGTGAAGCTGAACTAGCTTTCCTTAAATTGGCTGGTCTTCCCTTCTGTTTTTGACTAAACTGTTTGCGGGGTTGTCATTTAAAGTGAAGACAATCTACTAATTAAAATAAATCCAGTATTAAATTTGTACATGGACAGTAACTTTACTATTTACTATCATCATAAACAATAAAAATATAGTCAAACTCTGATGGACTAATGCAGTTGTGCTCATGGTATTCAGTTAGGGAACCATGGATGTAATTTTATCATTATTAATAGCCTATCCTTTTATTAACAAATATATAATTGTCTTTAAAAAAAGTGCAATAAAACATTTCAGTGTACAGCAAAACAATCAGCTACAGGTTGTTAATAGTGACTCAATGTATTGAGTATATTTCCAAAATGTACAGTAAGCTGTGACTGATGATATATTTTAGACTAGCTCAATTTTACACCTCCTCAATTTGGACATCCTGTGCTTTGCTTACATCACACCCTCGACTTTTGTTCAGTGTTTTGACAGGTCTGTTCTGGCTCATGCTGTCCAGGGCAAGCAAAAAAAAAAAAAAAAAAAAAAATACAAAAAGTGGGTCACCCTGCCCGCTCTGTGCCAAACCCTTCTCGACTCCATATGTTCACTCTGTACACACAGGTCTTCCATTTGCCAATTTTCCAGTGTGCGCTGTATCTTTTGCAGCTCAATACGACGCTGTAACTTTGATGTTTGGCAAGTTTCCAAAGCCCTCATTTATTCCAAACCCTACTGTTCTCAATCAGACTTTGGTGACTTCAAACGCACACGCGAACTTAAAAGTCCCCGACCCATCGTACACGCAGCACCGTGCCATTACAAACAGAGCACATCTGATTGCAGTTCAGCCTCAGTCCATAGACTGTAATTGAGAGTTTACAGGAAAACAAGTCTTAAATAGCCTAACCAACTTCTTCTCTGTTTTTCCAAAAGGATTCCTTATGTTGCGGGTTACTTATTAAACTTGGAATGTGAGATTCAGTCCACAGATGGCACCAAGCTTTTTTTAATGGTTATTATAGGTCACTGAGTTTTCCTACAGTGCACGCACCCCGTGTCTGAACGTCCTCTTGATCATTTTGCGAATATGCATTTCACAAATCAGTAACCACTTCATTTGTACATGGTTATTTTTGTTAGCAGGCTTCATTTAGCAATTTTACATTAATGGTTAAATGAGCAACAGGGTTAATGGTTTTTTTTTTTTTTTTTTTTTTTTTTTTTTAACAAATGCACAAAATGGTTGACTAAAAACATGCTAATCACATTAATTACATTCTAATCTTTAATATTAATCGTAGTTCATTCGGACTGAATACTACTTAACTATAGCTTAGTTTCCTTCGACCCACAATCCTCAAGAAAGTTAGTTGACTTGTTGAGGAATATTCCAAAATATTCCAAGGAGAGGTGAATGCAAACAAGGCAGGGTTGAGTGAATGATGTGATGCGTTTTTTCCCCATATATTATATAATGGAAATCTGTTAAATCAATTATGATTATGTTTTGATGTGGTGAATATTTATGTATATATTTTAATACATTTTTATATGATTGTAAAATAAATGTTTAGTTTTATATCTAAATACTTTTGAGTTTTGTTTATTATTATTATTATTATTATTATTATTATTATTATTATTATTATTATTATTAATGTATATACAGTATATAGTATAGTGCTACTTATATATAGTGTATGGTATAATGAACTAAACAGATGTAGTGCTCAACATCAGTCTAGTTTCTGTTATTCTGTTATTCTATTGAGGTTGAACATATATTGATCATTTGCCTTTATCTTAAAGGGATAGTTGGAATTTTTAAGCCTGTCTTAAGTCAAAATTATAAGTTGATATATGTACCGTAGGTCTTAGTTGGCATGGGGGCTCGGGGGTAGGTTTCTTGCAGGATCATGTTTGTAAAATATATTGGTGTTTAGATGGGCTTCTGGAATTAGTTTCTAGTTAAAGATTAAAAATTGAAATAAACATTGGGCCCTTGAGCAAGGCACTTAACCCTCAACTGCTCAAATGTAGAATGAGATAAGAGTGTCTGCCAAATGCTGTAAATGTAAGCAATAGAGTACTCCGGGTACTAACTGTGAATGGTTTGGTCCGCGGAATTTAAGTAACACCTGAAACAGACAAACAACAACCACAAGCACTTAATACATTACTGACTGTGATTTGTACATACGTAACAAAATGAAAGAATAAAAATAATTAAAAAAACCCCGCCAGACTATTAGTGATGAGAAGTTTGGATAATTTTAGTGACTCGGTTCTTTGAATCTCGTTCATCAAAATGAGAAAAAAAATWGTCATTTATTTAATTTCGCTCTTTTGATCAGAAATTAAATAAAAAGTAAATTTTTCAATAAACAGACCCCCAACACATCTACATACACAAATTTGGTTATAGTTTCAGTAATGTAAGTATTACAGGGCAGCTAAGGCCATATTATAAACTGAAATATCATATATTCTGGTCTCTTTTGTCACGTGACTCTCATAGACGCTATGGAGGGCATTACACAGAAAACAGAATTGTGCGGTTCTTCTCATGAGTCTTCTAGTCCGAGTCGTTCGTTCTTTTGAATCTGTTGCACTGCATAGTGTCTATGGGAGTCATGTGACAAAAGAACGAACGATTCGGACTAGAAGACCCAAGTAGGTAACTAGTCAATTCTGTTTCCAGAGGTTTTGTGATGCTTTGAGCATGCGCGCCAAGTAGAAAAAGAACAAATCACTCTCTCTCATTCTTCTGAGTCACGTTAAAGACTCGTTCAAAAAGAACGAATCGTTCAAAAAGAACGAATCGTTCATGAACGACCCATCACTACAGACTATGCATCACAGACCCAAGATAGATAATCCGACTGCATTAAGTTTCATCTTCTGCTATCCAGTGTTTGACATTTATGTTCCCCTGAAAATGTTATTTATCTGTCTGCGCACTACCCTTGTCAGGATGTAGGTCACTGGCATAATAACAGACTGATAATTATAGACCCTACATGACGTATTCTGCAGAGACATTCTTTACACCTAGAGATATCCAGTACAGGCAATCCCATGTAGCCTGTAGTCAAATAAATTCACAATGCATGTGTCACTAATGGACTTCTTGTCAAAATGCCAAAACATACCCTCGACGTGATGTTTTGCATTTTGATTCTTACATAATTTATAAGTGAATGTTTCGACCAGGCGTGCTTAATATTTAGCATTTTAGGGTGTACTTCATAAATGTGTAAATACTGTAAGACATAAGATTTTCATTTTCCATTTATAGTCTTCATTAGGGAATTGAAAGTGGGGGAAATTGTGTGAAATGTGTTCTTCATTTCCATCTCATGTCTCCCCGAGGATGTATTAATATTCAACGCTGATATGGCGAACGCTGAAATGCTATGTTGCCTCACAGGCATCGGTTTCATTCTTTTCCTGGGAGCTATTGCTGTCCCTCATCAGGCCTCAGAGATGAGTTACCAGCTTTATAAGTTATCATCTAGTAGTCTACTGTGACATTTTGGATCATGACATGGTTAGCATCAAACTGTCTTATTGCTACCCAATCAATAATTATGCTCAACCTTTGCTCCATGTTAATGTAAAGAAAGATAGTAAATGAAATAAAAGAAAATAAATAAATAAATAAATAAATAAATAAGTGCCGTAAGAGTGTTGGGCCATGGTGAGGCATTAGAAGAGGTTTAGTGCATCACAATCTCTGGAGCTGTTCTGGATGAATGAACAATATTCCTCCAAAAGATCTTCTTTAATTTTTGTGGATGGAGGTAAAGTAAAGAAGGCTGTCTAACGTTGTTCTCCAGTATTTAGCAAAGGTGTTGAAATGGCTTGATCTGGTAGGTGTGAAGTGATATACCATTCAATGAGTCATTGTCTCCTGTAAACCATGACCATCAGGATATAAATATTTCATTATATTGTATGACAAAGAACCAGTAGAACTTTGTATTGGTTTGAAGTAAGGCTTCTCTCTTGGAAATGTGGGTGGAAAGGCTTGGAAATGTGGGTGGAAACTGGAGTATCTGGAGAAATCCTACTAAGCAATGGAAACTCCATGCATATAGTACAGTGGAGATGAGAATAGAACCTGCAACCCTGGAGGTGCTAGATTACTGTACTAATACAGTACTATTTCAAAATTTACCCATACAAATGTAGCTAGAATGAGTTAGAATGCTCACAATGACCAGCGAACATATAGAGTACATTATACAGCTGCTTTCTGTGAAAAAAAAAAAGCCTAGCTTTTGTTATGAAAGAGGCAATGTATGGTCAACCATTCAATGATGAAGGTAATATCTGTTGGCTAGTACTGCTAATGTATACAGATACAAGAACATATATTATTTTAATCAGTAAAAACACGCGTAGATAATGAAGAGTCCATGGTATAATCCAGACCTATCCAGAGACCTCAGACGTATCTATTGAATTAATATACACAATAAGTACTGTAAGCTTAACATACAAGACATAGGGCAACCATTACTGAATATTGTAGTAATATGCCACTAATAACTGATAAATAATGTAGATTGTGGCTATAGACCAGTTTTAAATTATTACCAATGCTATGTCGCCAAAAAGTGAAGAGAAAACCATAGAGGTGGTGGACAATCCTGTAAATCTTGTACGTTTATCTTTGTTTTCTCTTATTTCGATTTAGAATAGCCTCAGCTATCTGACCTTTCATGGATTGGATCACCAATAGTATTAAACGAAAAGCTTGTGTTCTATGTACAGTAAGGTGTACAGTCTCTTGTTCCATATGATATGGGATTCAGCCTTATGAAGTGTTATAAACTAGGTTTGTAACATACTGTAGCGTTGTTTTAGAGGCATTTTGAATGTCTTAGCAATTACTAATTAGACAGCATGTTGTTTAAGATGATGTAATATTATTATTGTTGAAAATGCTTCTGTGACTTTTGGTTTTGAATGCGGGTCATGGCACCAAGCCTCTCTCCTCTTTCCGGTAGTGTGGACTGCCACTGATTTTTTTATGGTATATTGCACCAGACTGGACTGGGAAACTTTCATGAGGTTTTAATGTGTGCAAAGAGTTGGAGATACAAAGATATTTGGCCATTGTCAGAACCATCTTTCATCTATACTGTGAGTTTTATGTCATTCTATGCTACTAGTGGCTTTTAGCCTAACATCATAAAAGCCACTAAATAAGTCACCAATGCAAAGTATAATAATAATAATAATAATAATA
>QMIH01001361.1:15436-27651 GCA_003987875.1 Clarias batrachus | reverse complement strand
CCTAGAAAATACTGAAAATAATGTGACCAAAGGGACATGTTAATTCAAGGTGTGTCCACTAATTAGCATCACAGGTGTGTACAATCTTGTAATCAGTCAGTGGGCCTATATATAGGGCTCCAGGTAGTCACTGTGTTGTTTGGTGACATGGTATGTACCACACTCAACATGGACCAGAGGAAGCGAAGGAAAGAGTTGTCTCAGGAGATTCGAAAGAAAATTATAAACAAGCATGTTAAAGGGAAAGGCTATAAGACCATTTCCAAGCAGCTAGATGTTCCTGTGACTACAGTTGCACATATTAATCAGAAATTTAAGATCCATGGGACTGTAGCCAACCTCCCTGGACGTGGCCGCAGGAGGAAAATTCATGACAAATCAAAGAGACGGATAATCCCAATGGTAACAAAAGAGCCCAGAAAGACTTCTAAAGAGATCCAAGGTGAACTTCATGCTCAAGGAACATCAGTGTCAGATCGCACCATCCGTCGTTGTTTCAGCCAAAGTGGACTACATGGGATTCGACCAAGGAGGACACCATTGTTGAAAACAAATCATAAAAAAAGCCAGACTGGAATATGCCAAACTACATGTTGACAAGCCACAAAGCTTCAAATGGTGCGATCTGACTATTCTAAAGTGTCCTTCTATGAGCCCTGACCTCAATCCTATTGAGCATCTTTGGAAGGAGCTGAAACATGCTGTCTGGAAAAGGCACCCTTCAAACCGGAAACAACTGGAGCAGCTTGCTGATGAGGAGTGAGGAGGCCAAAATACCTGCAGAGAGGTGCAGAAGTCTCATTGACAGTTACAGGAATCGTTTGATTGCACTGATTGCCTCAAAAGGTTGTGCAACAAACTATTAAGTTAGGGGTACCATCATTTTTCTCCAGGCCTGTTCCATGAGTTTTTTTTATTTTTTATAATTCCACTCATGGCCACTCGTTTTTCTTTACTTAGCTGTTTTTTTTTCTTGCCATAATACAAATTCAACCTCTTTGAATGAGGTGTGTCCAAACTTTTGGTCTGTACTGTATATATATATATAATTTTTCTTTTATAAAAATAAGTTAAACACTAAAACCATGAAACAATAATAATATGAAATAAATATCAGTCACTTTTGTCTACGTCATTGGTGATAATCTTGCACAAAAAGACTTTTATTTTGAAATATACTTGACAACTTGTTCCTGCGTCTGCGCACACTAGAAGAAGAGCGCTGGACAAATGTAAATCATTAAATTAAATACGTTCTTGGTGTGAAAGAAGAAATACATTTCATGAGATTACTTTTTCAGTAGAATGACACATTCAATTTTGGCTGCTTTACATGAGCTACCGGTTAAGTTTTATAATTATCTTTAAGATGTAATTTCATCTTTGTGTATAACACTTAAAATAACTTGGTTATAACCATGCAGTATCCAGCTAAACTACTGCACCCTGCTCATGTAACTAGTTCACGTAGATCCTCCATCCAGCCTCCATACAGATTCTGAAGTGTACTAATATTTTCTTGATGGAGCAACTGCTATGACTGAGCTGAGACTGTGGAATAGTCTAACTTTTGAATATTAGATCATCTAATAACCTCCATTTTTTTTCTCAAGTGTTTGTTATAAACGTAGCCTTTTTCATTTAGCTTTTAGTCAATAGTGGATTTCGTTACTTTGTTACAGTACAGTAGGTCCTTCTAGGTGTCCATGTGTCTTAATTACAGATTTTATTTTTATTTTATTACAGTTTTATTTCTATTTAATTGTATTATATTTATTGTATTCTATTCTTGTTGTATTTAGATTAACTATTTCCTATAAAAGACCGTGTTAACTTCTGTTTGAAAAGGTGCTATATAAAAATACTAATAATAATTTGATTGATTTAATGTTATTTTTAGTTCTGTCATTTACTGACAAAACACACACACCAGCATCGAGCACATATTACAAAAAAAAAATATATGCCAGAGGCAGTTTGAGCCACGTTCATGAGCTCTTTATTGGGCTCGGTACATCATCATCAAGTCACCAAAAAAAAAAAAAAAAACATGCACAAAATAAATAAATAAATTACTCTGATGCAACAGACAAAGGAAAAGATGTCACTAGAGAAATAACTTCATTGTTATTATTTTCTCTCAGGAAAATGAGTATAAATGCTCTCTTAGCAAAATTAATTTCCACATTTCTTTCAGCTCGGCTTTGCTTTTTCTGCTCCTCATGGCTAGTTTTATGAGGAGGAATAAAACGTAGTGCACACGATAACTACACATTACTAACCACAACACTTACATTTGTACACTATTAAAAACTACCGTTGTTATTTTTTATATTAAGGCGTCGTCACATTGTTAAAAATGCGATTCTAATTGAAGTGCAGTTGCCTTGGCACAATTACGTTTCGCGAAAATAGAGGGCGTAAAGCGCATTTAAGTGGAAACTGAATTTAGACTGAAGAAATACAATTTTTCTATCACATTGATTTCCTTGATTACGCTTCCAATTACGTCCATCTTCCGACGACCAGCAGAGATGGAGACAAATATGCTTTGTAAGAGCAACAATAAACAGCAAGTGAAAGGAGAAGGAATGGGAAAATAAAGTGTTATATTTGCCTCAATATGGTGTGCACTTACACAGGGACCATCTCTCAAAAAACGGCTGATGAAAAAGTGGCCCGACTGACCGCTTTATGAGCGCAATATTTCATGGCAGCAATTACAGTCAGCGCTGCCTCATTTTTTTTTTTTTTTTTTTTCCAGTCTGTATCAGCGTCTCTAGCCTGCTTATGTGTGCATGTCCACTGCACTTATGTTCTCTGATGCTTTTTAGGCTGCATCTTTGTCATCGTTCACCTTCCTTTTGGCTTCATGATGTCTTGTCCAGTCAGCACTCCACATCCTTTTGTTCTGTTGTCCGCTGCTGTTCACTCATCGTCCACTCTGTTCCTTTCTGGCCCGATAGCTTTTATCATCAAAGAGCGCCTCTTTCAGTCTGAACAACCAGACATCAGAAAAAAAGAAGAATTGTTTTTAATCACTACAGGTATCCAACATAATCCAAAAAGATGCAAGAACAGTGGACAAATGATAACATGCGGCATGCAAACATTCTTAAGGCAGGACTATCGAGTTCTTGGTTCTGATTGGTCAGAAGAGATTGATTAATGAGCACTACACAAATTAATAATACAAAGAATAATAAGCACCTGTGTATACTGTACCACATGGTAACCAGGCACATGATTCAATTTAGATTAGATAAATGAACTACAGCCTGTTATTTATTCAAGCTCATATTGAATTTTGGTATTTATTTGATTATGTATTAAATAGACTTTTATCTGTAAGGAACTTTTACTTTTACAGAGTAGGTGGTACCATGATAGCAATATGGCATGTTTCACCTTGTATGGTGGTAAAAARYCATGGTAGGTAGGTACTGTGGCACTTCAGTAAGTACTGCGGTTGTACTATGGTKTGTACCACAATWCTTAAATACCATGGCGCTCATTGGCTACCACAGTTCAGCAGGTATYGAATATGGTATGTTTGTACATACCRTAMCATATTAGACRTGTTAGTACATAATAATGGTATGGTAGAGTACAGGCAGTACAATAACATACAGTATACAGTATATACCACATTTTTGACTGTATCCTAGTACATAGTGCATATTACCATACATACAGTAGAATCGTATATATGTACCATTGATCCAAAGCATGTACCATGGTAGAACCATGTGCCAATACGTAGGATGTCAGTGTCCTGTCGAAAATACCATGGTACTACTGTATATGGGTCACTGCAAGTGTTTTCACTGTTGAGTCCTTGAGAAAGGCCCTTAACCCTATCTTATCCATTGGATCCTCCACTCTGGCCCCATCTTTTTACCTG
The DNA here is from genome assembly GCA_003987875.1 of Clarias batrachus. Taxonomy (NCBI): domain Eukaryota; kingdom Metazoa; phylum Chordata; class Actinopteri; order Siluriformes; family Clariidae; genus Clarias; species Clarias batrachus. Next base: position 23,747 of record QMIH01001361.1, on the reverse strand, counting down.
GCATATGTGAATAAACCGTGACAAATAATTGAATCCTATTCTAAACCAATGTTTCAAATTCCATTGGACTACCATGGCAAAAGAAGAGAACTAATTTGGCATTCTCACCAGAGAACAACGGTTGAACAATGGTGCTGTTTGTCAATCTTCTTGAGTACCTTGTTCAGCAGAGACACTGGTTTTAGCTACTCTGTACAGCACTGCCCGGTTAGATTGGCTCTCATCAGTCAGGCGACGGGTGGTTCTGCAGCACCCAATCCTTTCACCATGGTGAAAGCTGTCAGGATGTCAACAGCTGTCTTGATCACTGCAATCAAAGGGGACCTCATTACTCTTTCAATATGCCTCAGGGTGATGGTGAGGGATAAGAGAAATGTCAAGCAACAGAAGGTAGGAGAGAACACAAAAGGTATGCTTAAGGAGAAGAATGTGGAGCTGATCATGCTCCAAAAGTGCACCATTGGTAGAGATAGTGAAGGGAATTGTGAAATTGCAGCAATTAACCCAGCAGCAGCAGCAGCAATGCCGTCATAGTCCACACACCGCCTCAGTCCAATGCATTTCAGACAATAGATATTTKAAAAAWTAATGAATTTTGATAACATTGTTATTATAAATGTATATAGGAATAAAGCTTTAAAAAAGTAGACCCGTCATTTTTGCCTATTTATGATCAGCTTTGTGTTCAGTGCCTTCCTTTGTACACTTCTATAGTTGCCTGACAGTTCCTCTCTTTCCCCTCTTCAACACCTCAAGGCAAAAAAGTGAGAAGAAGGAAGCTCTCTTTGATAAGAGATGATCAAGCCTGGTGTTGTCATTCTGACAGCTTTCAGGAGTGTGAGAGCTTCGGGACAAAGTGGTGGTGGTGCAGGGATGAGGAAAGACATTTTACYTCGGAAGTGGTAAAGTTTTCAGAAGCGGCCATGTGATAAAGTGATGATTCAAATTTAAAAATGCTTTAGCAAATAAATATTTGCTACATACAATGTAATATATATGTATGTATGTATGTATGTATGTATGTATGTATGTATGTATGTATGTGTTTGTATATATACATATGTATAAATTTGCTGGTAGATCTGAGCTTTACATTTGAGATGATACATCAGTTTGCTGTAGGAAGATGATGCTTTAGTTCCTCRTATTGAAAGCATCATTGATGCACATCCCATGAGATACAGGAAACAACTGTATGAATGTTGTCTCATGTGTTAATGATATTACCGATAAATATAGATACATCAATATCCTCAAGGATCCAGCGGATACGGCGAACAGATGACACAAAATGACAGTAATCTGGCCACATTTCATTATGTATGACATGATTAATGTTCCAAACCAAAATACACCTCAAATAATGCATTTTTTTTTATTTTTACCTCAAATCCATTTATTTTATGTGGTGTTTTAGTGTCTATTTAAATGTGTTAGTGCTGGCCATGCCCTGCCATAGAACAGTAGAGCAACAAGGCTTATATGATGTCATAATAGGGAAATACAGTAGTTTAATTGGTTTATTTAAGCCTTGGGCAGTTTGGTTTTGGTTTTGGTTGGTATATTCATGCATGCATAATGTGGATCTGTCATATCTATATACATACGTAACATATTTTGCATAATAGGTGACCTTTTAAACCTTTTTTTTCACCCTCCATACAACTCCTTATGTGATTTATAATTTATAGATCAAGACATCTTATAGAAATAAGTTGAATAATAAACGAGGCGGTGCTTTTAATCGTGGCTACATAAAAACAGGGGAAAATGTTAACTTTGGACGACTCAGTGGACTAAAACTGAGGCAAGCCCATAAATTGTGGTTTTGTGGTAATCTGTGAAAGGGTGAATGGAGGCTTGGAGATGATGATGGTAGAAAGAGTGACTTCATTGCTCTAATTAAATCCAAACTCATAAAGCACGTTCTCGGTAACACCTGTGTTTTTATAGCACACAGACACACATGCATCCATTTCCAGCACAATCTTTATTTGGATTAGCACTTTATAATTAATATCTGATAATGAGAGCATGTCAATACTAACAGGCAAACAATGCGAGCCTCATATGCATATCTCGGCTTTTAATTTTGACTCAATTATCAAAGTGGCAAAAAAACAAATGAAATGCAGGAAGAACATTTATGAGTTGCTGTGTAATAATTCTAGAGCATCAGCGCTAGTGAATCATCATCATCATCATCATCATAAATTTCACGTCCAGAGTCGGTTTTCCTCCATGTCTCTCGGAAACTGTGACAATTCTGAATATTTTCAACAGCTCAAGTGATTCAAGTCTAGAAAAATATTCTCCATGTATATCCTCTGGACGAAAGTGCAAAGGGATTAACTTACTCATGAGGAAGAGGTTCACTGATCCACTGAACAATGCATGATCAAATCTCAGTCACTGACTCGCTGAATGCTTGAGAAGCAAATCTCCCTTATGACCAAGAGATTGTCTGTGCGATCTACGAACAAATCTTGGTGACAAGGGATCAAAGACTCAAAGACACGTCATGTTGAGTGCTACAGGAGACAATCTTACTTCTGACGGAGAGATTCACTGATCTGCTGAATGACAGAAGCGTCAATCATGGACATGACCGAAAGAATAACTTACTTAACCACCAGTGATCCACTGAAGGAAATCTCACTTGGGAACGAGTGATCTGATTATTTAAGTACAGAAGGATGAGCTGAAATGATTCATTGACGCAAATGTGGAATTTCGGAATTAATCTGAATCCTCAAAAAAAAAAATATATATATCAAACTCAAGGGACTTGACATGGTTCAACAGACCCCTGATAAGTGCATTCATGGATCCAGTGGATTCACTGCAGACAGTGTTGAGATTTCTTGCTCTGGGTTTGTTCCAGTGATTGCAGTCATTTATATTTAATTATAGAGGAAATACAGATATTCAAGATACAGATATCTGGAGCACTATACAGCCAGAGGCAATGTGTTAAACCACTAATTCAGTGACTCCCATGCAGTGTAAAAAACAGCCACTCTAAACTTTAGATCCTTCCATATTACATTTTATATATATATATATATATATATATACAGTATATAATTTTTTCTTCTTACATACCTCCAAAGGTTCTTTTAAAACATTCTCAGCTATAAAACACTCTCAAGCTTGTAGTAACACCTTGGCCTCCCTGGACTCCTAAAATAAAAGGTTTTGAATCCATTCTCTGAAACTACTCCCTTCTTAACCTCTGCTATTAAACTGTGAGCTTTTAAAGGCATAAAGTCATGCTGTGTTTTGGATAAAAGTACGAAGAAAAAAGAAAAAATGAGAAAAAAAAATGGAATTTGAAACACGGTCAAGTGATGTTTTGGAAAGGCTACCACTGCATTGTTGGAAGGCAGATTAAAATCTCCGAGCTAATATGAGTTAAATAAGCATTCAACAGGCTGCTAAATATAAACCGGCACCGACGTGCAATGCTGCGATATTGGCTTGTAATAACGATTCACAGAGAAATGGATGCACATGCACTTCCATTTCATCACAAATTGCTTTTAATCTTCATAATCCTCTCATGGTCTAATCAAAGCACGGATCAGGATGCATACTTTACTCTCAGCGTGGGGTATAAGCATGCATAAGCAGTATATATATCGTTAATGTATTTTTTAAGCATTTGGATTATTATTATTATTATTATTCATTTCGAAGTAATATGATCACCGGACTCGTATAGCTGACAGCCACGGCTACCCGCCGTCTCTCTCACCACATTTATCTTTTTATGTCTCACCTTGTCTCCCAGCCTGCTGTTTTCTGCCACTCTGCACCACTGGGAGCTGGGCAAGAATTGTCATTTCACTCAAAACAGCTTTGGAATGGATTACAGCATATGGCCTTAAGTGCTAGACTGATTAAATATGCAAGTGTCTATCACAATAGTTTTGTGCTTTTACATTCTTTCCAGACCTAAAAAAAAAATGTTAAAAAGTCCTAGTAGTATAAAACTAGTTGGGTTACAAAAATACAACTTTACTTCTATATACAGTTAAATTACAATCCTTAGTGTCAAATTATGAAATGTATTAATACACACATTTTCAATAAAACTGGACAAACATATTATTGACGGCTTCAGTTATGAATCTTCACTAATAGCATGCTACTGACCCATTCTATAGATAAACCCCACCATGCATCCCATTTGTCAGAAATAGAGTCCCCATAGGAGCAGTCATATTTTCCTCTAAGAAATTGGCACAGATGATAAATTTCAGTATGAAGTAAGCAATAAAACACTGTGGGGGTGTGCTATTATAGAAAAGGAATCAACAACAAGGTGATGTTACTATTATCAGTGCAACGTTACATATTTTCAAGATAGAGATGACACGACATGCTTTAAAAAAAAAAATGAAACTTAAGCGTATTGTTCTGGAACAGGCAAAACAAGTCAGAATTTTTTTTGTAGCTCTTGCCATTCCAAATCACTGATACTGGAGACCTATTTACAATATGATAAACAAATTTCCTTCTTAAACCATTGAAATGAAGTTTCATTCAGATGTACAGAATATAAAATTAGGACACACATGATTTTAAAAGAGAATTAATCAACAACTAGGGCAGCACAGTGGCGTAATGGTTAGCACTGTGGCCTCGCACCTTCAGGGTCAAGAGTTTGATTACAACCTTGTTATGTGTGCATGGAGTTTGCATGCTCCCCCAGTGCTTGGCGTGTACCCCACGTTTCCAAAGACATGATAATTGGCATTTCCGAATTACCTGTAGTGTGTGTGTGTTCGCATGTGTAACCTGCGACAGATTGGCATTCCGTATCCACCTTGTACCCCGAGTCCCCTAGTCCCCTGGGATAGTCTTCAGACCTCCTGCGACCCGGCACAGGATAAGCGGTATACAGCATGAGTGAGTAATCAACAGCTTACGGCCACTTACAATCAAGCATTAACGTTTTATTCAAAACCTTTTTTTGTGCATTGATTAATGTTTAAAAATAAATAAATAAATGAATAAATAAATAAATAAATAATTTACTGTAACTGGCTATTTAGATTTAAATAGTAATTTGAACAAAAAACAAAAACATTGTGCTACGTCATTACTCATTGCGTGTTACCGCTTAAATTTTAGTTTTTATTGTAAATATTGGAAAGATAAAGCAGTATAAGCTGTAATAACTTACTAACTAAACCACTAGGTTTCTGATTTGCATTTCAAGTTCAGCTAAGAGTTTATGCCTCATATTCACAGAAATTTCTCAAAAAGGCAGAACACGAAAATATTGCCAGCTTCCTGTTTCTGGATACGGAAAAAATACAGAAAACGAGGGTTCCAGGGGTGACATGACCATCGCTCATGTTTTTGCATGTTTTATCATTCGAATAGAAATGAATTGCTAATTAATATCCATTGGCGCACCCAAAAAGAAGTCATGTCTAAAAGCTTAAAAAAAAAAAAAAAACACACACACACACACACACACACAAAAGGTACAAAATGAAGGAAGTGAAGCACATGAATCAGTGTGAAGTCTCTGCCAAAGCCTCTTCAAATCCACATCCATTAGGCACCCTGAAAGAGCTGTATGGGGGTTTTGTCTGGGGAAAAGGGGAGCCCGCAGCACGGAGCTTGCAGGCTGAGGCACACGGCCACTCCATATGCACACATGTTCGAATGAAAGCTTCGATTTGAGCCACTTACGAATCAAATACGAAGAGCCTACTCTTCAGCAAGGCCGGCAAAGCTCTGTGAATCCAAATTGCTTTAAGAGGAAGGGAGCATCTGGTCCATTGAAATGAACTTAATGTGCGTTTGCCAAAAGGGACCGTCTGGCAAAATAATTTTTTTTCTTTTTTTTTTTTTTCTCGCAAGGGCCCCCTCACTCCCTACTACCAGTTCCTACTCCTCTCTTATAAGGCTTTGATAGAATCATAGATAAAAATGCAACTAGATAGGAGAAGATGACTCTTTTATGTTGAGCTAGGGAAAGCTGGAGCATGAGGGAAAACTAATGAATTATTTACTAAGCAAAACCTCGGCAGTTATGGCGCATCAAGCTCATGGACCAGATTAAATCTGAGGGGCTAGATCTCTCCTTGTTTAATGCTAGCAGTGATGACCAACATGGCTGATGTCAGATTTAACCGCTATGGTCCACTTAGGTCAAACTGAATCATTTAAATGTAGAATGATCTAAAACATAATAATGCCTTGAAATTTTATAATCAATATGGGTTCTTGACACCGTGAGACCTTTAATGTTTAAAAGATTGACTTGGGTTCTGGTTTGCTTTAAATTTGGTTGAGTTTTGAAGTAGATAACTAGTAATTTATTAGGACGATCTACACCTCATCTACACATCACTAACTCATTTGTACTCGTTAAAACACCAACTGAACTTAAACATTCTATTGGCTGGAGTTTAGACAAGGCACTTGGATTTCCTCTATATTGTGACCTCATATAAGAAGATTCCCCACCCTGGGTTATTAATCAGCTCTGCTGGCTAGGCAGTAAGTCATTTACATACTGTAGACACTGAAACAGTTCATTTGGAAGACGGGTAAAACAAACAGAGACCGGTTATGCTAGATGGTGATATCCATCCTTTCGGCATGTTTGCATTGTATTCCCAGTTGAGCTCTTATTTCCCACATTGTTAATGACTTTTTGCATTATGTTTGACTTCCGGGTTAAAACACAGAGCGGGAACTGTGGAGTGCATGTGCAGAGAGCGCCTACGCATTGATCCTAGGTTTCTGATTTGATTTAATATGTTATAGTTGTAGCTTGATTTTCAAGTGTTTTATCTGGGGGTTGTTTTGATTCTGAGAAATTCATTTTAGTCAGAATAATATTAATATTTGTAGCCTCCATATTACAGTCGTCCAAAGGAGACTACCCCTTGGTGCTCGTGTCTTCCGGATGGAGGGTCACAGAGTCCCCAGTGTGGCTATGAGATGGATAACGCCAGGAGCAAAACATCAACTGGGACATCTTTATCTTATATGGAGACGCACCTTCATCAAAGATCTGGAGATCCTGGACATCGCATGGGACGAAGCCAAAGTGATGGAGTGATCACCTCATCACCCGATATGCTACAAAATGTGAGAGGAACTAGGATTCACATGACTGACTTACTGAGTGACTTAATGAACCATTGTACCTTCATTGCACTATTCAAATAAGACAAGACTGAGTTTTTTGACTACCTACCGCAGGCCGGTGTCATTAATTGCTTGGAGGTGTGTATTCTGCAGTGGGCAGGGGTTAGCATGGATAGTCTGACTGCTTTGTGGATACACCGTTTTCATACACAGCAAACTTTCAGAAGCTCTTCTATGGGATTGGAGCAGGCAGTCTAGCCTTCACTCAGCACCCTCGTTCACTGGTTGGTTCGTGCAACAGTCGAAAAACGTATAAGTAGAAAGCGAGTCAATAATGAGTACATATACATTATATTATACATATGAGTATAATACAAATAAAGAAAAACGGAACTGGCTTGCAAATAGAGCCTGGAATGAGGTCTGACGTGTGAACTGGCTTACATTTATTTCTCACACACTTTAAAAAAAAATAAAAAATCAAACAAATGTACACAATGCCACACATGTCTAATGTCTGCGCACACACCCACACAAACACACACCTCAGCAGTGAGCTGTGCTGACCTCTGAGGCAGGGCAGAGCACAGCTTGATGCCAGTTTCTCTTGGCTGTTTCTTGGTGGAGTGTGTCCAGCTAGCCTCTCCAACACAAACTGTGTGTGTGTTTGGCTTGGCGAGCTGTGACAGGAGCACCACACTCTCCCAGGGGCTGATGGAGAACGTAGGCATTCGAAGGTGTCAGGAGACAAACTGCGCTGGCCCACCTTGTAAGTGTGTTATGTAGGAGCCTGTGATTATGCCGCACTTAAGCTGCTCCAGAGAGGTACACACATTTGTCAATGAGAGTTTCTGTGCACTAGAAGCAGGATAGCCAAAATATCTGTCGTTGAGCCAAGTCATTAAAAGACTTTAAGAAAAGTTTATTCTTTGTCAATAAGTCAATGTGCACACATTAACTCCTTAAAAATATTTGCTACACTCCACGAGTCTTACACTCTGGACAGGAAGTTGCATCATTCAAATTCCTTGAAGGTCATTCAAAGACAGAATTCTTTATTCTCTTTCATGGACTGATGATGTCATTTTGAAGGTAAAACCTCGAGGAGTCCAAATCATGACTACAATTGCAACTACAAAATATATCCTAATATTAAAAATAAATCATATAATCATATATATTATATATTTAA